>JAFVLL020015382.1:0-45438 GCA_021397915.2 Tor tambroides
TCTATGAAATTTGCTTAGATCCAATGAGAAATGTTTTATGAGGGGAGGGGGGGGGGTCTTACAAGGGTACTTGTGATCTTACAAGGGTAAATAAAGAACTGCGGCCAGTTGCAGACTGGCCATAACTTTTTATATTCAGTTATGAAAAGGAAGACTGGTCTTATTTGTATTGGAAAAGTAAGACTGATAACCATTTGGGCAACTGCTAGTAAGTTTTGTACAGAATTCTTTACTCTTTAACTAACTAAAATGGTAGTCTAAAAATGGTAATATTTTAATTATTTAAGGTCTGAGATGTGGGAACAGAGAGAGGGCAAACATTTTGCATTTTAGGTCAGCATTGCCGTCTAATCAGCCAATATTGTCTTAAATAGACTGCATAGCACTTCATCTTTTATAATATGGGATTTTGACCAAATATATTCAATCTTGATTTTTGTAAAATGTTGCAACTAGGTGTAATATTTTTTTTTTTTTTTTTTTTTTTTTTTTGGTGAAAAATTAGTTTTGGACAAATAAGGTAATAAAAAAACGAATGAGCATGTAAAACAAATTTTTAAAAAAAATCTTTTTTAAAAAAAATCCCCCATTCCCCATGCCCCAGGTTCTCACCTTTTTTTTCCCCCCTTACCTGATTGCATCTCTGATTTTTACTTTAGTATACTTCATTTTTTACTTTATTATACTTCATTTTATTTACACTTCTTTTTTTTATTATTATTTATTTTATTATACTTCATTTATTTTGCTTTATTATACATCATTTTATTTTACCTCATTTTACTTCATTTTATTTTACTTTTTTTTTTTTATTTTATTGTACTTCATTTTATTTAACCTTATTATACTTTTTTTACTTAAATATTAATTTCTTTTTATTTTATTTGTGTAGATCAATGAGTAACAGTAGGTAAAAGTTGGCCTAAATACAGTATATAATTTTCCATAATTTCTGAATGATAATAAATATTTCAGTATTGATTTTTTTTTATATTTCTTGTGTTACATAATGCAGTTTATTTTATTATTTATCGTGCACTTGTCTCTCATCTGCTGTCATAAGGACTGAAACATCTTGATGTTATATAAATTATTACATAAGCTTTTAAAGCTATTCATAACTTGCACAGCGTGGAATGCTTTTTTATTAGGTTCTAATTATTACAACACATGTAAATTACAATCAACCACCTATGCAGCCCTTCAAAAATAGATCTTCTGAAATGATCCTGCTTGTGGGGCTTGATCAATAATTTACCCCTTGTCTAAAAAAAGCGTGAACATCAGTGTTACGGCCCTTGATATTAACAGTCCAGAACATGTTGAATTTGATTTGTCTTCAGGGAGATTCTACTGTGAGCTGCACTCAGCGGCTGAGGAAGAGGAGGGTGATGAAGGTCACAGAGGCTCACAGGTATGAATCACGTCAGAGCTAATGAGACGCTTGATTGCCTCCTATTTACTGTCGGATCTCTTGTGTGAGGATACTGGGAAGGATATTGCTCTGAGAGTGTGGGGAGCATAATAACTTTCATTATTAAGCCATACTTCTATAGTACATATAGTTCATAAAAATATCTATGAAACTGATTTATTTGGACTTGATACCATAGTAATAAAGTTTTTTTCTCAGGTCCAGTTTTTAATCATTTTTCTAGTGTTTTATCATGTGTCAGATGAGAATCGGTGTTATTCATGATCGTAGTGCAAACTTAGAGTTAGGTTAAGCTCTTATTTGTGCAAGTTTTGTTAATTGTCTTATGATGGTATGATAGACAGATGGTCTTTTCTTCACTTAGATATATTGAGTTATTTCTTATGAAACAACATGATATGTTTTCCCTGTGTCAGGGAAAATATTTCCTTTCCTCTCCTGCTCTTGTGCAGAATGGTGTTTAACGCTGAGATTGTGCTGTGAATCTGTGTGTGTGTGTGTGTGTGTGTGTGTGTGTGTGTGTGTGAAGAGGGCGTCTGTGTAAAGTAATGCTTGTGGGATTGGATTCCTAGTGGTTGGTCATAAGACTCCTCAGAGCTGATGCAGTTTTCTGTGAGCTACTGATGTTTTTTGCAGTCACTTTTTGTTGCAACCTATTCAGCTGTATGATTTAAAGACAAGCAGTTTTAATACTATTCATTTTAAACCAACATAATGCACAACTGAAGATGAGAATGCTTAGCAAGTCTGCTTTCCCATTGTACATACTTAATGTGCATTATTGCGTTAAGGTGCCATCTAGAGGTGTGTTATACTGACAAAAATTAAATTAATATCTTCATATTTTAGTATTTTTTTCAATAATGATAATTAAACAATATTTTGCTGAGTGCGGCTGGTTAAAGCCTGTCATGGATAAATAAGTATGACATAAAAACCGCCAGTAGGTGGCAGCAAGTCCCTGTCTTAATGGGTGATTCATTGAATCGGTCATTCAAACGATTCATTCAGAATGCCTTATTCATTTAGAAACAAAGCAAGTGACTGTCTTCATGGATCATTGAATCATTGACTCAAATGATTTGTTCAAAAACAGATTCATTCAGGAGCGAAACAGCACAGTGTTGCTCTGAGAGATGTTCTGTTCCGACTATTTTTGTTGGTGAAACAGACAACAGACAATATTGTGTCTAAAAAGTAACTCACTAAATATTAACTTCTTGTTTGTTGCACTGTTGTATAGAGTCGGCACTCTTGCTTATGTGATATTGACTGTTACAAATCTTATATAAAACCCATACAGTGTTATTTTTTGCTTTCGTAACTTGAATTATGGTTACATTCTTACTATTCTAATATGCTTCATCACGCAGTGAACTGAATGGACTCTCAAGATGTGTTTTTTTTTGTTGTTTTTTTTTGTTTTTTTGCATAATGTCAGTTCGCACATTGTTAAGACAACAGTTACGATATTATTGTAGACGATAAATATCGCACACCCCTAGTGCACCCACATTTACTGCTATTCTGCAAAATTTCAGTTAAAATTGAGGCATTTCAACAGGAGTTCATGCAACCAGGAGTTTTGCTTGAGGGCAAAAGATTTTCCCGCAAGGATTTTGAATCAATTAAAGATGGTCATGCATGTTGACCAACAGAAAGCTGCTTAATTTGAAATGTCTTTTTGAGCAATGCTTTACACATCATTATACTATTGCCAATAATGGTTGACTGATATATTGCCACAGCCGGAAAAAAAATCACTTAATTTTACAGTTTTATTAGATTTTTTCGTATTTATTTATTTTCAAATTAATATAATTTACTATTTTAATAATTTAAATATTTTGTAATATAAATATGAACTTAATTTCAGAAATTATGCACAAAAAAAAATGTTCATTAAAAAAAAGCTATTTCATTACCAAATTATGTTATGTTAATGACATTTTACTTCTTATTAGCCTTTAGTCTTTTTAGTGGTTTAGTTTTTTTTTATAGGATACAAAAGTCATAATGTGTATCTCTAAGTACAAATAATAAAAACTGTCAGTTAGTAACCTAGTTATATGTCATTAGAGTTATTAGTTTAGAATCAAACTGTTTGGAATGTTTTTAATTAATTAAAGAATCTTGAATTTTTTTTTTTACAAATGTTTCCACAAAAATATTAAGCAGCAACATTGATAATAAGAAATATGAGCAGCAAATCAGCATGTTAGAATGTTTTCTGAAGGAAAATGTGACACTGAAGACTGGTGTAATGATGCTGAAAATTCAGCTTTGCATTACAAATATAAATTATTTTTGAAAATATATTCACACAGAGACCAGTTATTTTAAATTGCAATAATATCTCACAATTTCACTGTTTTTACTGTATTTTTGATAAAATAAATGCAGTCTTGATGAGCATAAGAGACTTTCAAAATATTTAAAAATCATACCGACCACAAACTTTTGAACAGTAGTACATATGAATGTATTTTGAGACATTTCTTTGTCTAAAACAGTTTCGCAATGTAACAGTTCACGCACTTGCACAAAATATGTCTGTTCCAAAATATCATGATAATGTTATGTTTTTCAATTTTCTAGAATCAAATCGATAATGGCCTTAATGAGGAGGATGATAAGGAGAAAAATGGTGAAACAGTGGAGATTTCATCCCCACCTCCACACGTCTCTGTGAGACGGAAGGGCTCGTACAAGATCTCCGTTGACCCTGACTTTGAAGAATCGACTGAGTGTCTCACTCCCACAGAGCA
The DNA here is from genome assembly GCA_021397915.2 of Tor tambroides. Classification (NCBI taxonomy): domain Eukaryota; kingdom Metazoa; phylum Chordata; class Actinopteri; order Cypriniformes; family Cyprinidae; genus Tor; species Tor tambroides. The sequence goes on from JAFVLL020015382.1 coordinate 4,204, forward strand.
AGAAGACCAACCGCCATCCAACTCTCATGAAGCGAACAAACCACCAGAGCTCAATCCAAAGAGCACAGACATCAAGAACCAACAAAATAACAGCAGTCCGTCCGTTCCAGTGCCGGCCCCTCGACCGTCCAGAGCTCCGCTCCCAAAACCTCGCACTGTCCATAATGTGATGCCTCAACCTTCAAATACCCCCGAGGAACCAGAGCAGAACCAAGAGGAAACTCCGGAATCCAAATCCAAACCGTCGCTGCGTAAACTTCAGCTGAGCGAAGAGGAGAAGGCCGACCTGGTCAGTCAGGATTCAGACTCGGAGACGCCCGCTTCATCTTCTGCTGCCTCCACCTCCTCTTCCTCCAAGCAGCACGAAGCAGGTGAGGAGGAGGGCTACTGGAGTGGAGGCACCGCGTCCGGGAAGAGCTTGCGGGACCAGCGCAACCGGCGCTGCATGAGAAGGAAGAGCGAACCGCCACCTTCCACACACTCGCAACACGGAAAGATGCGCTCCAAGTTTTCCCCATGGAATCTGTCTTCACCTCGACTGCAGCAGCGCTTCAGCGTCCTTAGAGTCGCACCTCCAGGTTAGGAGACAACATTTTTGGTAGTCAGTTCAACTTTTAGATAGCGCTGGTAGACTGATCAAAAGAGTAGTTCTATGATGAAAAAATGAAAGAAAAAAAAAATGAAAATCCTGTCATCATTTATTCATCCTCAGCTAAATCCTGTTTCAAACTAGTATGAGTTTCTTTCTTCTGTTGAACACAAAAGAAGATTGTGAAGAATAGCTGGTACCCTTTGACTTCCATTGTATTTTTTAAGTCAGTGACTACCAACATTGTTTACATTTAGTCATTTAGCACGTTTAATGCCTTTTTGTATGGTGGCCGAGAGAGCTCAAGTGCTGCAAATGAAAAAACACCTGCAAATAAAGAAAACATCTTCATTAATTTGACAACACACGCGCTAAAAATGCGTACAACACAACCAAAAAAGAAACGTGCTGCAAAAACAGAAATGCGCTGCAAATACTCACAACACAACCAAAAAAGAAACGTGCTGCAAAAACAGAAACGCGCTACAAATGCTCACAACACAACCAAATAAAGAAATGCACTGCAAATGCTCACAACACAACCAAATAAAGAAACGTGCTGCAAATGCTCACAATACAACCAAATAAAGAAACGTGCTGCAAATGCTCACTATACAACCAAATAAAGAAACGCTCTGCAAATGCTCACAACACAACCAAATAAAGAAATGTGCTGCAAATGCTCACTATACAACCAAATAAAGAAACGCTCTGCAAATGCTCACAACACAACCAAATAAAGAAATGTGCTGCAAATGCTCACTATACAACCAAATAAAGAAACGCTCTTCAAATGCTCACAATACAACCAAATAAAGAAACGCGCTGCAAATTCTCACAACACAACCAAATAAAGAAACGTGCAGCAAAAACAGAAATGCACTGCAAATGCTCACAACACAACCAAATAAAGAAACGCACTGCAAATTCTCACAACACAACCAAATAAAGAAACGCACTGCAAATTCTCACAACACAACCAAATAAAGAAACGCACTGCAAATTCTCACAACACAACCAAATAAAGAAACGTGCTGCAAAAACAGAAATGCACTGCAAATGCTCACAACACAACCAAATAAAGAAACGTGCTGCAAATGCTCACAACACAACCAAATAAAGAAACGTGCTGCAAATGCTCACAATACAACCAAATAAAGAAACGCTCTGCAAATGCTCACTATACAACCAAATAAAGAAACTCTCTGCAAATGCTCACAATACAACCAAATAAAGAAACGCACTGCAAATTCTCACAACACAACCAAATAAAGAAACGTGCTGCAAAAACAGAAATGCACTGCAAATGCTCACAACACAACCAAATAAAGAAACGTGCTGCAAATGCTCACAACACAACCAAATAAAGAAACACTCTGCAAATGCTCACAACACAACCAAATAAAGAAACGCACTGCAAATTCTCACAACACAACCAAATAAAGAAACGTGCTGCAAAAACAGAAACGCACTGCAAATGCTCACAACACAACTAAATAAAGAAACATGCTGCAAATGCTCACAATACAACCAAATAAAGAATCGTGCTGCAAATGCTCACAACGCAACCAAATAAAGAAACGTGCTGCAAATGCTCACAGCACAACTAAATAAAGAAATGTGCTGCAAATGCTCACAACACAACCAAATAAAGAAACGTGCTGCAAATGCTCACAGCACAACCAAATAAAGAAAGGTGCTGCAAAAACAGAAATGCACTGCAAATGCTCACAACACAACCAAATAAAGAAACGTGCTGCAAATGCTCACAACACAACCAAATAAAGAAACACTCTGCAAATGCTCACAACACAACTAAATAAAGAAACATGCTGCAAATGCTCACAATACAACCAAATAAATAAACGTGCTGCAAATGCTCACAACACAACCAAATAAAGAAACGTGCTGCAAATGCTCACAGCACAACCAAATAAAGAAACGTGCTGCAAATGCTCACAGCACAACCAAATAAAGAAACGTGCTGCAAAAACAGAAATGCACTGCAAATGCTCACAACACAACTAAATAAAGAAACATGCTGCAAATGCTCACAATACAACCAAATAAAGAAACGCGCTGCAAATGCTCACAACGCAACCAAATAAAGAAACGCGCTGCAAATGCTCACAACGCAACCAAATAAAGAAACGCGCTGCAAATGCTCACAACGCAACCAAATAAAGAAACGCGCTGCAAATGCTCACAACACAACCAAATAAAGAAACGTGCTGCAAATGCTCACAACACAACCAAATAAATTGTGCCTAATTTTATTATTAGCCTAAATAAGCTGATGAAATACACAATTACTGTATTGAAATGTTATGTAAGCTGGCTAGCTTACTTTTACTAACTTACTAAAAACTAAAAATAGTTACTATACCATGGATTTACTACACTAACCATAGTTTAACCATGGTATTTTTTGTACAACTGTGGTTATACAAATGGTAGCCTAATCAATACGGCAAAAAAAAAACCATGGTTAATTTTCATTTTGTTGTGGTCTGTGCTTGCGCATTTCTGTATTTGGTTGTGTTGTGAGCATTTGCAAGTGTGTTTCTTTATTTGTTTTTGTTGTGAGGATTTGCAGCGTGTTTTGTATTTGGTTGTGTTGTGAGTATTTGCAGTCAAACTGATTAAAATATATTCTTAATTTGCTAGTGCTTTTTCTATTTGCATGTGTTTTCTGAAGTTGCAGCACGTTGAGCTCTCTCGGTCACCGTATTTTTGTGTTCAGCAGAAGAAAGAAACTCATACAGGTTTGGAAATAACTTGAGGCTGAGTAAATGATGACAAAATTTTCATTTTTGGGGTCAATTATGAAACAAATTCAATTCAGCTATAAAGCAGCTCCACAGAAGACAATAATGTTTAAGTTTTGTTCTCATTCAGTGTCAGTGAAGCCAAACCGAAAATATTACTGAGTATTATTATGTGTACAAATATCTTTTAGTACTGAACATCTCTAGGTTAAGATTCATTTTTAGCAGCTGATTTTGCTATGATTTTTATTAGAACAAGCTCAACCAGATCAATATGTATCAGAAGACGATAATGAAGACGGTGTCGACGACGACGAAGAGGAGAATGAAGAGGAGCTTCAAGGAGAAGACCATTATTTGGATTGCAAGGTGAGATTATGTTTAAAGTAGTATTTTAACACTTGGTCCGTAGCTTATTTTGGCTGAGGAACGGCCCTAGGTTTGGTCAGAAGGCCAAATTCATATGCATGACATTTTCTACAAACACAATTCTACAAACAAGAAGAATATGCAGTTATTTTGGTGATACTTTAGCATGACTGCCCAGAATAGAACTTGATTATGATGCCACTTCATGAACAAAGGCTGCATGATTTTGGGAAAATATTTGATAAAAATTTGGACTGGGATTTAAAATGTAAAACCTTCCACCTTTGCTATGCTTGTTTGTACGGATGCATTATTTGGCCAAACATTTTGTGATTATGTGACATGTGATCAATATGACTGCTATTATTATTATTATTATTATTATTATTAAATGCAGATATTAAGCCAAATAAAAAGCATTAATATTGTAATATTTCACTGTAAAATAAAAACTACTAATAAAAAAATAATATTTATGGCTTTCTTAATTTTTAAACTGTTAATTTGTTTTTATTTTGGTGGGGAAAACACTAGATCATGTGATCATGTTTTCTGGAAGGCTGATTAAAAGCTGTTCTCTAGGAAGTTGTTGACTCGGGATTGTGTTTTCTGTGTTCAGGGGGCTGATTTTGAGATTTCTGAGTCAGAGAAACGCAACCTAAAGAGGATGAAAACTCTGGAGCGGAAAGCAAGGATGAGCGAAATCCAGCGCTTCCACAAAGCTCAGGTGAGCAAGATCACACTCCTCAAAGACCACAGAAGAAGTCTGAACCATCTAGATTGTCTCCCATAATTGTAATAAACATATGCATGTTACACGAAAGGTAACACTTTATAGTAAGGTCCCATTCGTAAACATTAGCTAATGCATTACATAAGCAATGAACAGTTGTACTTTAATGTTAATGTTATGTTGTTTCAGGTCCATTAAATAATTGTAACTGATAAAACTTTTGATTTTAAGAAGTATTAGTAAATGTTGACATTACCTAAGATTAATCATTGTATAAGATTAAAATATTTTCATTGTTAGTTCATGTTAACTATTGTAGTTAACAAACAGAACCCTATTGTGAAGTGTTACCAATCAAAGAAACATCAGCATCGATTTCTATCAAGTATCTGATTTTCATTCTTATTTGGTCATGCTGTCCTGGTTCTGCCGCCCCCACAGTCGATTCAGAGACGGCTGGATGAGATAGAAGTGACCTTTAAAGAGCTGGAGGAGAAAGGAGTGGAGCTGGAGAGAGCTTTGAGAGGAGAGGCTGGTATGACATCTCATCCATCTACAGAAAACCACATTCACTGCTAATGATTTCACTTCATCATATTCTACAGCAGTCAGACTGTGCGCTAAATTCACACTGAAACCCATCTGACTTGTTAACCCTGATAGCACGGATAGTCACTGAGACGTCTGTTAAATATAAATGTAAAGATATTCATATGCTAGCAAAAAATGTAACAAATGAATTTGGATTGAATTACAATAAGTCCATCAGTCTATTAATATAAACTCATGAAAACTTAATGTGTAATAATAATAATAATAATATTATTATTATTATTAATTTTATTATTTCGGTCTAGCTATTGCTGCACATGGTCTAAAAAATAAAAAAAATGTATTAATTTTTATTAATTTCTATAATGAATTCGTTTAAGTTATTTAATATTAATAATAAATTAGAAACATTTCTTTTATTTCTAAATAATTAATTTCAGTAAATATTATTGAAATACAGAGTTTCTTATCATGGTATGATTATTATATTTTCTTTATATAGTCTAAGTATTGAATTTGAAATGAATTACAAATAGTCCATCTGTCAATTAAATGAAGTCATAAGTTTCATGTATAATTAATAATTTATATTATTGTTATTATAATAATTATTATTATTATTATTATTATTGTTATGTTAGTGTTAGTGCTCCAACACAATGAGCAAATTTTTTTTTTTCATTTATTTCCATCCCAACATTCAACATGTTTTTGTAACTTAAGACTTTCAGTGAACATGAATGTGCTTTTTAAAAAAATGTTTATTAGATGCTTGCACAAGAATGAGTAACTTAACACTAAAAATTAATGCTTACATTTATTTATTCGTTGCATATGAATTTATTTCAGTTAAAAAGGTTTTTTTGTGCCCTGCATGCATGGAAACTCCTTCAGTACTGTTTTGTAAGCATCCCAGACTGCACTATAGGTTGGTTGAGTGAAGCCAAAGGGTGTCAAAGTGTGACGACGACCGAGAATAAACAGATCTTGTTTGAACTGTGTGTGTGTTTTAGGTTCAGACCCTGAGACGATTGATCAGTGGATTGATCTGGTCCAGGAGAAGAACAATCTGCTCTCAGAGGAGTCTGATCTCATGGTTGCGTAAGTCTGAACACTGTAACAAAGAAAACAAGTCAGCATTAATACAATTAACATTAAGGAGCTCAATAGCAGTTATTGCTCCAAGTGCATCATCTATTTTTGCATGTGTTGAAGAAAAACCTCTAGCCTCCCTGAAAGCCAGCTCGTCTCAGTGTTGCCCCTGGCAACCTCTTTCTTCTGCATGTCTTTGACGAGCGCTAATGCTTAAGATGAATGCTTAGAGTGGCCTCATTTATTTAACCCACCGCTTTGCATGTATTTAGCATATATTGTGCTCAATTGGATGCTCTACGCAGAAACTAAATTACAGGCTGTGCTAACAGCAGCAGAATATATTTGTGTGATTCTGGTTTTGTGTTTCAAAGGTCTCGACAGCTGGAGCTGGAAGACAAACAGGGCATGTTAGAGATGGAGCTACGGAGATACATGGAAATGGATGGTGGGAAATGAAAACAGATTCTGTTTTACTGAGAAATTAGTTTGATCATATTTCAGTTTGTAAATAGTACTATACAGTGTTGATTTGTCGTTATATAATCATTAAAAAATGATATTTTATTAATATTAATATTTTGTAGTTAGTTATTGTTAATAACAATGCTAATAATAATAACAAAAATAAAATGACTAAAATTAAATTTACTAACATTAATATTAAATATTTCTAATTCATTAAAATAATTTCATTTTTTTTATATTTAATCAGAATGAAATTATTATTAATATCGAAATACAGTGTTACTTGTTATATGTTCTCTTTATAAAATAGTCATTTAATAGTCCTGTGATGTGTCAAATGAATTAGAATTGAATTAGAAATAGTTCATCTGGCAATTAATATGAGGTCATGAAAGCTTCAAGTAAAATTAAAAATTGTAATAATAAAAAGAAGAATATTAATATAATAATAATTATTGTTGTTGTTGGTTAGCTTTTAATGCAAATGCTTCAACACAATGAGAAAAACCCACATTGTTTTTTATTTGATTATATTATATAATATTACATATTTAAATTATCTTACACATTTTTAATTATTTAAATAATTAATAGTAAAAAAAACTATTAAATTAGCTGTTGAGCATGCTCCAACACAATGAGCAAAACACCAAAAATAAATGATTTTATTATATTGAATTATATAATGGTAAATATTGAAATTATATTATATTACATATTTTTAATTATTTAAATAATTTAATAATGATAATATAAAATAATCTATTATGTTTCAACACAAAAAAGCCAAAAATAAATGATTGTATTAAATCAAATAACATTAAACATTTTAAATTATTTTAATAATTTAATATTAATATTAAATTAGAATGATTTAAATAGTAAAACATTATTTATAATTAGTAAGTTATTATGAGTTTGATGTTCAATTTTTTATTTATGTGAACATATGCACACATGCATTAATGTGTTTCAATGCATGTTCTTGTGCATGTAGACTCTGAGAAAACCCCTGAGCAGCGAGAGCATGAGAATCAGATCCTGCAGGAGATGCTGGACGTGGTGGACATGAGGGATTCACTGGTGGCCTTCCTGGAGGAGAAGAGGTTGAAGGAAGTCAATGATGAACTGCTGGGGAACTCAGTACTGGAGGCCAAGAGACATTCAACCGCAGCATCCCAGGTGCTCTGGGACTGAGACGCCACAAACACACGCTTTTTTGAATGCCACAACACCTTAACAGAGTACTTCACCATAAAGCTCCTCATTTACTCATCCTCATGCCTTTACAAACCTTCTGTGACTTGTTATCTTTTGTGGAAAACAAAAGGAAAAAGTTGCATGATGTTCTCTTTTCCATACAGTAAAACTGAAAGGTCACCAAGGGCACCATTAAATCATCATGAAAGTAGTTACAAGTCCTTGAAGCCACATGATTGATGTGAAGCTTTATTAGGCTTTCATGTAAAAGTCGTTTTTCTGTCTCAAATCACAGCTTTGTTTAGTTTCAGTAATGCCAAAAAATGTACACTTCTCATGTGCCTCATAACCAGTTTTGCGCTGCTTAAAATTTTCAGTGAACCATGACTTGGTGTCATTTTTGAGCCTCAACAGCTCACTATTTACTTTTACAGCATAGAAAATAGACAAAGTCAAAATACACTCAATGAAAGAAAGAAAGTCATACAGGTTTGCATTGACAAGAGGGTGAATAAATAATGACAGAATATTTATTTCTAGGTGAACTGTCTCTTTAAAGACTCACTTATATCACACAGTATAAACAAACCCAATGACTTTTAGGCACAAATGCATACATTGCATATCTTTGTGCAGAGACTCTGCTCTTGAAAACCAAAGAGTTAAACACATCTGCGCACAGATTTATGACACTGAAGATTTGGAAACTAGTGCCAGCCGCTACGGTCTCGCTCCAACATAAACGTGCTTTTAAATGGATGCAGAAACTCTGGAGACTGTAGAAAATGTTGTGGAACTGCACGTCCGTCCCAGCCTTCACTGCCCGGACACGGCCTTTGACGAGACCAGCGGCGGTCTCGCTTCAAACTCGCAAACTCTCACGCTCAAACACACGGACTTCACTGGGGCAGATGTTTGCGTACACGTGTGCGATTGTATTGCATCTCGCACTTTTATAAGAGTCTATCAAGGTCATGTATGTTCTAGATATCAGAATTATTAAAGCTTATTTCTGACACACAATTTAAAAAAATAAAAAGCTGATTGTGAGTTTTTGTCTCACAATTCGGACTTTTGCAAGTGCAAGATAAAAAGGATGAGTTGACAGATATAAAGTGTGAATTGCAAGATGTAGTTGGGGGAAAAACAAACCAAAAAAAAAAAAAAAAATTGTGAGATGCAAAAAAAGTCAGGCCTGGAAAGGTAAATGCGACTTTATCTCACAGTTCTGAATGTTTTCTTGTGAAATTTCAACTCACGATTAAACATGAAATGTAGTCAGAATTCTAAGAAAAGAAGTCGGAATTACTTGGTGGAAACCAAAAAAAGTAATTGCTACTTTTTATCTCGGAATTCAGTTTAAACACAGAATTAAATTTGTAAAATGTAAATGATCCGAATTGCAAGTTTATAATTTGCAGTTGCATGATATAAACTTGCAATTGTAAGAAAAAGAGTCAGAATTGTGAGATAAAAAGCTGCGATAACCTTTATTTTTTATTCTGTGGCAGAAATGAGCTTCCATACAAAATGTCCTCGTTAAAAGATATTATATAAAGATATTTACATATTTATGATGTCGTATTTGGCAGAAATGGTGTAGCCTGATGCCAGTGTCATGTCTTAAACAGCACTTGCATTGTATAATTATTGAATATATTACAGCTTTGCAGCAAGAGATTCAATATCACAAGGAGCTTTTGTGCAGTGTGCAATTATTTTTTTCTTGTAAGTGATTGTATTTTGTTATTCTTCTGAAATTCACACATTATTATTATTATTATTATTATTATTATTATTATTCATTGTTTTGATATTTTCTGCATGATCATGGTTTTGACTCTCAGGGGTACATCTTCCTGGACTGGTTTCCATTTCTATATTTCTAATTTCATATATCCGCGTATCATTATTTGAAAGTGTTTGTACAGTATATAATACTCGTTCATGAATTCATTTGGGGAGACACGAAGAAGCAGAAAGTCTGCTTTCCTTTGCTGAATGAAATTCCCACAGAGAATTATTACTTGGTAATTTTATGTGTTGATAAAGTGATTTTCATTTTTAAGCACTGAGAATAATTAGCGCGCATTAATTCTTGTCAGAGAGGAATTTTGTGCTCGTGTTTTGGGAACAGTGGTGTAATATTTGCTGTTTGCTTTTGCTCCCTGATTGTATTTCTTTTCTTTAAATATGCTCTCACCCATATTACATACACAGCAGAGGTTTCTTTTCTATGGGGACAGTAATTCACTCAATATGCTAATAAAATATCTAGCACTTGATGTTTTTCTTCTGGGTTTGGTTTCAGTGCTGTGGAAACAGATTTTGAGCATTGATATCATGATTGATTTTATTCAACAGAGTATGTGAAACATATTTCAAGCAGAAGTAAGCTACAATGATTTCACATGACCTCGACATACTTGTATGTATAGTATATGAGGGTTGGATGTAGATGGATGATGTTTCATAATATATCCTTAGGAAATCTGCAGAAATGGGGACGTAACAATATTGCTGTCTCATAAAATGCCATTTTCTGTCATTGCCCTTTTACTCTAGTCTAGACTTTCAAGTGTTGTCTCTCTAATAAGGTGCATCACGCCACTAGAGGGCCTCCTTCATCAGAGGATCCTCAAGGACCAGGACAAGGTTTGATTTTGACATTGGTGGGGACATAATAACAGACAGCACCCTTCAACCCCCCCAATCCAACTACCCCAACATTTTGGCACTTATAATAGACTTTTGACCACAGTTTCATGTCATCTAAAGTCTTTATTTTTAGCTATGGTAGCTAACATTCTCATAATACAGAGAGAGCTTTATGTTAGCATTCTCATCAGTCAATAATTACACAGTTTTATGTAAAACCAACAAAATTACAGCAGTTTAAAAATAAGTTTTCTTTGGATTGTTTAGCTACTCAAAAGAAAATACAGCAAAATATAACCTACTTAATTCGAGTTTCCTGCTAGCCAAATTTCACATACACAATGTAAAAAAAAAAAAAAAAAAAAGGTTGAGCCAACTTGAAAGTTTAAGGCAACCAGCTTCAGCAGAATTTTGAGTTTTCTCAACTTATTTTTTAGGAAATTTCTCAACTTTTTGTTGTATAAACTTAAAACAAGAAGTTGAGAAAACTCAAAAATCTGCTGAAGCTTTTTTTTACAGTGCATAAAAGTTTAATGGCTTTAAACCTGTCTTTTCTTTATTCAGAGTTGATCTAGACAAGTATATGGAAACCATCCAAAGCTCTGTTAATCCTAAAACATTCAAAACTGTATCTTTATATTCATTTTGCTACATTAACTATAGTTTAACCATGGTATTGGTATTAATACTGTGGTTATACAAATGATAATCAATACACCAAAAAAACTTGGTTGCTGCACTTTTAATATAATAAAACCCTGGTTAATTTTCTTAAGAGATTTATATCTGTGTACGTACTTTCTTTTTTCTTTCTTTCTTTTGTTTTTATACTGTACTGCCTTAATGGTTTGATGTTTTGTACTGTTTAATGAAAAAAGTTTCGCGATACACACTCCGAAGTCCCGATCTATTGAATGATTCAAAACAATTACTAGGGACAATTTACTAGTCTCTGGATATAGGTATGGACATGTCCCTAGCATCCCTACTAAATTGTGAGCCCTCGGTGCAAACTCCTTCTCAAAGATGTCTTCTTCATTGCAGGCCACTTTCAGGACCACAAGACCTTAAACCATCCGCCTGCAGCAGATCTTGGATCAGTTGACCTCAGATGGTTGATGGGAACTGGATCAGGTAACTGCACTGCAGATTCATATAGGGTGAAGTGAGATGGAGTTTGTTTTAGACCAGTAAAGATAGTGAATTAGTCTCTGGTCAGACGCACTCTTCTCAGCAGAGGCAGAAACCTGTAATTATCTGCCATCATCCATGAGTGCAGATCCATCTGTGTGCTGTTCAATCAAGAGCTCTACTGCAGCACAACAGATGCTCATTTGATTTGATGAGCATGTGCCTGCTTCTCAATCACGGCCTTTTTAATCACTGATGCATTTTAAATTACATTTGCTGTTCTTTTTCCAGAGAATCAATTTGATTTGAAAAAGACAGAGAGAGAGAAAATTAATTATAAAATAGTCTGTTTTGAAGCTTTTGGACACAATCTAATGTTCAACAATAAGGATTTTTTTCTGTTCATATTTCTACTTACATCACAGCAAAAAAAAAAAAAATTATATGTATATATATATATATATATATATATGCATACACATACAATTTTAAATAATCATTACAGTTATTGGATTTTTATTTAATTAAAATATTTTTGTACTTTTTAATAATTATTTTAAATTATTTTAACATTCTTTAAACTTAAAATAATTTATTAGTTAATTAATATTTATTTTTGATTTGTTATAAGAGCTGGTATTACTATCTATAGTATATCTATGAATTCATACAAGCGCTCTTTCTTAAAAACAGTGGCATATGGTGCAAAATTACTGAGCTGTTTGCTTTAAAGAGTATCGTTCTCAACAGCCTGTTTGCAGTCTGTTACCTTGATGACTCAGATTTAAATGAGCAAAATTCGTACCATCAATCTTCAACACATCACACAAAACCAGTAAGTTTGTGAGTTGTGCATGACCTGAAACACTCTCCTTTTTATCCTTATTATTGAGCCCAGCAAACTGTCCTTCACACTGTGAGTGATCCATTCTGCCTGTGTGCATCTGATGGATGGTGCGTTCACTGATTACAGCCGGGAAAGTGAGCATGTCGATGTGATTGATAGCTGTTATGTGACAGATGATTTCTGAGGGAGTGTGTTCAATTATAGTGAACACAGTGATCCGTGATATAGTGGAACCTGACCTGTTCTTCAAATTATATAGGCCTACATATAATACATTTATATACATACTGTATATATACATACATAAATTTGAGGTGAGTAACAGTTCTTATGTTTTTGAAAGAAGTCTCATATACTCACCAATGCTGCAGTAGAGTTAAATATTATTTATTATATAAAAATAAATAAATATTATAAAAAACAACCCGATTTTTTAGTATCATTACTCCAGTCTTCAGTGTCACATGATCCTTCAGAAATCCTTCTAATAGGCTGATTTGCTGCTCAAGAAACATTTCTTATAATTATGTGTTAAAAACTGTTTTTGTGCATTTTTTTTTTTTTTTTAAAAATACATTGCTCACAAAATAAACCAGCACATGGCTTGCAAATACAGTTCAAGTCGTATGGACTACTGTTGTGATCTCCTTTTTTGTTGTTGGGAAAAAAACATTTTTTTTTCTTTTCCACAGAAAAACAGAAAAAAATCATAGAAGTTTGTGTGAGGGTGAGTAAATGATGACACAGTTTTCTTTTTTACCTTTTATTTATGTCTTTCTTATCGGTGGTTGTTTTATCATCATTGTCATGTGTCCTGTAACTTTCTCTCTTTTCCTCAATTAACATCTGACACCTTTCATTGTCTGTCACACCTTCAACCGAACACGTAATCTGAGTTACATAAGACACACACATCAATCCATCATTGTTCATAAGCATGATATCCCTCAGATCATCATGGCTTTAGATGAGTCGAGAGCTGCTTTTACTGTCCAGCAGAAGCTTAATAGAGGTTTGTCAGAGGTAATCAGCTTTGAACGAGAGTTCTGTAAATTGCTTTAATGGTATTGCATTTTACCATAGAAAGACAATGATGAATTGATATATTAAAGGTGAAATGTGTTTTTATTATTATCATTAAACATGTTGGGAGTGAGAATGGATAGTGTGTTTGGTTAACCTGAAAACTATATTTAACATGAAATTACATTTCACTACCTTTATTTTTCCCCCCGTCTCTTGTTAAGATTTCTATTGTAGTGTTTAGTCACAAGGCATTTAAAGGCCTCAATGCAATCAATCAATCCATCAGTCAATCAGCTCTATTCTGGTCCATGACAACCCAACGTAGATAAGAATTTAGCACTGTTTCATATGGTTTAATTGGCTCTTCGGATGACTGAACTTACCCCTATCCTGGGGCAGGACCAGCCTGACGTCATTGTCAGTGTCACTTCCTGATGAAAAGTAGTTGAGACACAAGATCTTCACTGAATGTTCAGGCAAACCTACAATCATTTCTGATATGACACTTGTTAAAACACTCTCCTGTATGTGGGTTTACACTGCGTTTTTCATCAGCGTCAAAGGTAGGCTATCTAAAACCTAATGTTGTTCTGTTGTTGTTTCTTTGTTTTAAAAGCAGAATGTTTTTGTGGTTATGGTCACTGGTTGGCTGGCATCAAACACTGGTGCTGTCATGCAAACTGTGAATTGTACTCAATGCAACCAGGAGAAACGAATGTGTCAGTGTTTATTCTGCTGTCCAAAATTATTGAAATTCATGACAGTAATATAAGGCAGAAGTACAGTTAATCCAAAGAACTGTACTTTTTGTTTTTACTTCTTATGCACTATGGGTCAAAACTTTGAAAGACATCTCTTCTGCTCACCAAGACTGCATTTATTTGATCAAAAATACAGTAAAAACAACAAAATTGCGAAATATTATTACAATTTAAAATAACTGTTTTATGTTTGATTATATTATCAAATGTAATTTATTCCTGTGATGCAAAGCTGAATTTTCTGAATCATTACTCCAGTCTTCAGTGTCATATGATCCTTCAGAAATCATTCTAATATGCTGACGGTTTTGTGTTCAACTGATTTACTGTACATTTGTCATGCATTTTAAATGATAGAATTGTGGAAGCATGTTAAACATATGTAAATTAGCTTTGTAATTTAAAAAAAAAAAAAATCTCAAAACCTGAATATTACATGGTTGTTTCTACAGATGTTCCAGGCCATATTCCTGATATGTTTTTATTTTTTAGTACTTCAGGTAACTAATATTATCCATTTTGATATTGCTTTAGATCTTGTAAATGGTAGGTGGGATGAGTTAAAGATTGTGATGAAGGGAAAAGTTGTCACTCTACAGACAGGAGCTACTGGTCTACAGAGAGACGCTGAAGTAATGTGGCTGTTTGAAAATGGAGACCAAACGACTCGTATAGCACAGCTGTATAAAGGAACAGTTTTCACTCATTATGAACCGAGACTCGTCAACAGACTAAAGCTGGACCAAGAAACTGGATCACTGACTATCTGGAACATCAGCACCAGTGAATCTGGACTTTATGAAGTCACCATCAGTGGATTCATACCAGTGAGGACGTTCAAAGTTAATGTTTATGGTAAGATTTTGTTGTAGCAATAAAAAAAAAAAATCTTTGTAATAACTAATGATCACAAAGTTGTGTGTTTTGTGTGTGTGTTTTAAAGAGCCAGTTGCTGTACCTGCCATTAGGATTGGCTCATCGGTGGCTCACCCAAATCAAGAACTCTGCTCTGTGCTCTGCTCTGTAAAAAATGAACAAGGTGTGTCCATCTCGTGGTATAAAGGGGGTGAAATAGTGAACCAGACCAGCAGTCCAGATCTCAGCATGAACCTGAGTTTACCATTAGAGCTCCATTATACTGATCCAGAAACCTACAGCTGCACAGCTGCAAATCCAGTGAGCAATAAGACCGTTCATCTTCACATCAAAGCGGTCTGCCCACAACATGAAGGTGCACTAACTCAAACAGAATGACAGGAAGTCTCTTCCTGCCACAAAGACCTCTGCAGCTTATGTGTCTCTTAATAGAGACCATGCCAGTTGTTAACTTTGTGCCTCTCTGTCCTTTTCAGATTGTCCGGAGCATTGTAGTGTCACTGAGGTTCTGATTCGATTGGTTCTGTCCGGTCTGGTGGGAATTGGCACTGTTGTCTTTCTGGTTGAGCACTTGATGTTGTGCTCTGCTCAAAGAAGAGCTCCGTCTGTGTGCCGCTAAAGACACTGCCATGATAGGTTTTAAGGTTACAGGCAGCACCAAACAAAATTATAAAAACAAAGATAATTTCCAAACTATGTGTACTGTAAGTCTGTTGAGTGCTGCAGGGATGATTTTTTTTTCTTTTCTTTTTTTGTAGGCCTAGAAATAAACAATTTAGCACTTCTGGTTCCAAGTCAGCACAGTTTTTTGAATGGGTTTTTGATTAAATGCCTGAAGTAAGTGCAAGATTTTTCACATTTTGTTCTACAACACAAATTACATAAGTAATATCCCACTGTGATTTTTTTCCCCAAAGCTTTTACTTCTCTTGAAAAAAGGTGGTTGTTAATGCTAGGGTAGGCAACATTTTTTGTTCTTCTGGTTAAAAGTATCTTCACACAGCCTGATAGCAATCAATAATTAAAGTGGTATAAATAAATGTTGCTTATTTATGAAATTTTTAAACGTTCATCCCGAATGCAATGATTGGATGTCCTGTCTGATTTGCCACAAATATACAGAAACAGAAAATGGGATAAAAGGGTAAACACTGGCAGTGTTTTTACAAGATGGAGGAATTTGCGGAGAATTTGTGAAGAAACTTGCAGAGTTTCCTCTCGACAGGTCAAGTGGAAAGTATTCCTAATATGTATATGTAGACATTTTATTGAAAATAGCCTACTTTTACCTGTCATCATTGCAATTGTTTCATTTTTTTTTATTATTAATATTGATTTCAGTTTTCCATTTTGAAAATTATTATTTATTTTTTTCATTGTTTTGTGTTGATCTTACATCTCGAACCATTTTATTGAATTTAAGTTAGTGATATAGGTGGGCGACTAGTGGAATGTCATTTAAAGTTTTATTTTTTCTCTGTTCTCCTATTTATAATATTTCATGGTTGGTAATGTTTTCTGTATTTTAAAGCTAAATAACCATTTTTTACCCTCTCGCTGTCTTTTTGCTGTTTTTGTGACTCATAAGTAAACACCCATTTTGCATGTGAATGATGGTTTCCCACTAAAAAAAAAATAACAAGTTTTACATTTCTGCCTACCCACCACTATACCCACATTCATAGAGCTCAGATGTTCCACAATGCATCTTCTGGCTCAATGTTCAGTGAAAATCAAGTGTTGCTTATATGAAGTTCAGTGAAAGAGGAAGTGGTCTAGTGGTATTTTCTTCTGCAGTGACATCTGAGCTTTATAAAAACCACTTTGTATGGAAAAAATGTTGCTGTCCAAGGGTCCAGCAACCTTTTTGACATAAAATGCAATCTTTTGTTTTTAATTTAAATGAAGTCAAGTGCCATTTTCAGTCTTTCTCTGAAAGCAAAAAGCAACAAATTCAACAAACCAGAACCGTGGGCTCTCAGTTTACTTGTTCAACCCTGAAAGATGAGTTGAAAGATGAACTTTAGGATAACAAAGTATTTGTACTATTTCTGCTATATAATAATTTGGCTGCAGTAGGAAGGGTTATTGTGAATTCGGCCAGATACGCCATGTAGTTTCTCAATTTATAGTCTCCTACAAACAGCCACAGTATATTCTCCATCTGCTAATCTGATTGGCTGATAACTTATGAGTCTTCCAGAAACAAAGTTGTTTACAAGGTACTGGGCTGACGAGAGCTTCATATTTAATAATTGCACGAGAAGGCGCATATTTATGTGGAGGCTTTATTGAGAGCAGCAGAAACAATGAATGGAAACAACATGGGGGAAAAGTGCAAAAGTGGATGTAATATATATTTAATAGGTGAATAATTTACATTTTGATCAAACAAAAAAAGATTCAGTCTTATGTCTGAACCAAAGGGTAGAACTACTTCAATAGTTTTCTTGACTGATGTTGACCTTCATTTCAATCCTTCAAGGTACACATGATGTCAATAAAGTGCCTAATTGGAGGTAGAGCAGCCATCTAAAGTTGAGTTTCATTCACAGTTGTGAGAAGTGAGTTGGCTGCTTCTGGTTTTCCTGCAAAACCACCACATAATGTACATTTCTTATTATTTAATCAAACTATTCAGAAGTACTCCAGATCATGTTATATTACAAATGAGCAGGGTTAAAGTGTGAACGATCCTGATTCCACACGAGAAGTGGTGTGTAGTTGCATGCACGTCCTGATTTTACTGAGTTAGATGTGTTCCTAGGTCAACATATTTTGTTGACCCTGGAACAATACTTTAATCCAAAAATTTAGTCTTGACCATATCCCTACACCTAAGCTTAACTATGAGTAATCCCTAAAATCAGTGTGAGTGATGATAGATGAATGCCACAGATGTACAAGAGCCAAACACTGATTGTAAGCCTAAACTTCACAAAAACTATAAACTGGTTCTTCAAATCTGATTGGTTAATCGCAATGTTGTTCCAGGGTCAACAAAGATGTTGCACTTGGTAAAGTCAGGTTCTGCATAGTTGCATTGTGACTGTAGTTGAAATGTTCTCCCTGAGAGAGCCACTCACAAACAGGCCCCCATTCAATCTGGTATTAACATACATTTACGGTAATCAGGTCATAATCATATAGAACATATATGCTAACTTTAAAAGGTGTACAGTAAGTGCACCAAAGATGCATAGTGAATATTAAAAAAACACATTCAGAGATGGTCAGGGAGGTGTAAATGCTAATGCGTTTTTGGTAGACATATTCAAATATCCAAGTATTGTGTAATAGAGAAATTGCACTACAAATTATCTTCATTCGTCCCTTTTTCACAGACTTGGTGAATTTTCTGTTATCATCTATTCTTATGCCATTTTTATTTTCCCCCAAAAAATATCACGTATGGCATGGAGATCAGTTATCCCAGTGGAGGCACGTTGGAATTTGTGGTGTAAATGCAATCCAGCTAATTCAGACTCTACATGAAATGCATGTTTATGTGTTTATGTCAGGTGTAAAGGGGGTCAAAGACAGCTTTGAGGACTCACCCATGATGGCTTCTTCATGAGACACTTTTGCCAGCATCACACTGGAGCAACGTTTGCATTCACTGGTATGTACCTCTGCTGGGTTTAAAGTGTACACAAAAGATTTTTATGCTGTTAAATTAGTTTTGAGGCATATAATAATAATGACATACTACAAACTATAAGTGTGGCTTTTGACTTCAAATTAAGCTGTCCTTTGCCCATGGTCTTCTCTTACACCTGGATTTAAAAATTCGACTTAGTATAAACATTGCAGTGAAAGTGTTTGCCCTGATGTTTTTTTTTTTGTTTGTTTGTTTGTACACTGAATGTCATCAGACCAACCAAAACCTGTGAATGCATAAGTGATACTTCATGAACAAACATACAAACAAATAAATAAATTGTAGATTTCTGGGGCAGACTAGTGTCTGATGTGGGCCCCAATTAAAAGATTAGGCTACATATCAGATTAGGGCTTTAGAGTGAATATAGCTCTAGGGAATATATTTGTGTAATTAAAATGTAATTTATGTTTTGTTGTTGCTGTTTTTCTTTTTCAAATAAGTGCATTGAGAATTAGGCATGTTATTAATCCTGTTACAATTATATAAGTGTAAATATATAATACTTTTTTTTCTGTTGTTCTCAAATAAATTGGGAAGTATTTAGATTCAGTCATAACCATTACTAACAACAGAGCCGCTAAAACTGTGAATTAATGCACTGTTTTAAAAGATTTCTGTAAATTTATCTTTTGGCTTATCTTTGTTCTATATAATAATATTAAACATTGTAAAATTGATTCTTTGTCAAATATCTCAAGAAACTTATCTAGTCTGAAAACAAAACTGCCCCGAACAATACACAATGACACATACAGTCAATACCTGAACACAGTTGTTAATGAGAGGTCAAAATAAAAACAGTTCAATGACTGTGATAATACTTGCATTACATCTGTACCACAAAATGAGCAAAATGATGACCACCAAGATCACAACAGCGGCAGCAGCACCACCACCACCAACAGCAGCAGCAACAATATTTGTGGGTTCACTGGATGTGTTAGTGTTGTTGTAGGAATTGTCTGAGGTTGAAGTATGGTCTGGTGTTTCAGTAGTGAATGCTGAGGTGCACGTTTCTTGGCTGATGGTAGAGTGTAGTAATTCTGTAAGGGTCAGAATAAAGCATTTTGTAAAACTATAGTCTTAACTTCTCTACCGTCCACCTGAACCCCAAAACAAACAAAAGCATGCAAAGTGTCAAATGTTATTTATAAGACCAGAAAAAAGCTGACATTGTAACATACTCACTGTTGACAGTGACATTATAACATGTCTTTTCTCCTGGTATGGTTTTTGCACTGAAGCATCTGTTGTAGGTGACTTTATATACAATCAGACAGCCAGTCTCTATTGAAACTTCAGGTGTTCTTGAGATGGTGCTGCAGTTATCATCAGGGCCACAGTATTGACCTATGTTAGTGCTGTTTGTCCTGTTCTTACACTCTGCTTCATGGAAAATTGTCAATCCAGATGTTGCAAATTGTAGGCTAGCATTTCCACCCGCAATTACATCCACCTTTTTGCATTCTGTACAAGAACCTGTTAAAATAAATATTCCAATATTTTAACTGTAAGAAAATGAATAATGCAGATTCAAATTTAGATTTACATTCAGAGTTTACAATCGTTTGCCATGTGACACCAGGGGTTCAACCGTAATTTACGAAGCTACGAGAATACTTTTTGTGTGCAAAGATAACAAAAATTATGAAGACAGTATCAAGATGCATGCACTTGCTTCCGCATCATGTAAACGACGCATGCGCATGTTGAGCATGTGCATGTTAACATGAGCAGCAGCGCCATGTGCATTGTTTACATGAACCGGAAGCAAGCACATTGCGTCGTCATACTGTCTCCATAATGGCGGTGTGCCACAGCATACATGATGAGGAGAAGAAGAGTTGTTGAATAAAGTCGTTATTTTTGTTTTCTTTGGGCACAAAAAGTATTCTCGTAGCTTTGTAATGTTACGGTTGAACCACTGATGTCACATGGACTATTTTACCAACTGTCCTTGCTACGTTTCTGGACCTGGGACCAATACAGTTATGTTGCTGTGGGTCAGAGAGCTCTCGGATTGCATCAAAAATATCTTAATTTGTGTTCCGAAGATGAATGAAGGTCTTATGGGTTTGGAATGATATGAGGGTGAGTAATTAAGTTTCATTTTTGGGTGAACTAACCCTTTAATTTGCCAGCAAGGCTGATTATCTATTTGGATAATCTAAAAATGGTAATATATTAGTAATATATTAAGTAACTTCTTTCAAATTGTTTCAAAAAGTTAAGAATATGCCTATGAATTGCTATTAATAAGTTGCTATTTTCTGTATTTCAAAAAGACGTTCTATATTTACAAAAGACATATCCAATTTAGTAAGTGCAGATTATAAAGAAATCTAATCTAACGAGTTTCCCGCCAAAGCAGCATGCTTCACAATCCCACAATGCATTGCAACAAGCTTTACAAAAAAATCCATTCAAGAGCAAACATGAAGTGGGAGAGATTAAGGAACGTTGTTAAATGTGTTATTTCATCCAAAAAGTATGTGTGCTAAGTATTATCTACATTGTAGCAGAGCTGCACGTGTGACGGTTAGACATGGATACCGAGGGCCATTCATGTTAGAACTGCAACTGGATATATGTTAACATTAGAATCAATCGTTTAGTCTCTCCTGTGGTTCACATGACAAGCGCTCTTCATTGGGAGCATGTCACATCAGTCATTTATGAGGTTCTGACAGATGTAGTCAGACCACGTGTTTGCTCACTCACTTTTAAAATGGAGCCGGTATACACAGACAGCACAGACAAGATTCAACTTGAAAACCGAAACAATTAAAACTATATAAATCTGTCTTACCTACGGCAAATATCAGCATGCTTACTAAACCAAACAACAGACACATCCTGATCTTTGCTTTACATCAGATCACTTCAGAGTTATGTTTGGATTCACTTAAGCGCGCCAACTGCTTGTTGTCCCGCCCAGTGCTTGAAGTGGGAAAAAAAGTAGTTCCGGTACTTCTTCAACACCCTCCCACCCTCCCTCTTATTTACTTTTTTAAAAATTAAATAAATAAATACTTTTTAATTTTCATAATTCACAATGAATGTATAGTGCCACAATCAAACAATCAATTAATCAATAATTAAATAAATGTTTTCAATACAAATAAGCACGTTAATCTGCGATACCAAATACGACCACAGGGCCACACCAAAGATCACTAAACCTCCTCCCTGTATTAATACGGATCCATTCAGAATCACTAAACCACTGACGGACCACCATATAATCTAAAACACTTTCAGCCAGCATCCATTATAAAACACTCTTGCTTTTAAGCCAAACACACGCTGAATAATTTAATGACATCTGGACGCATGTCACAATTCTCTCCGCAATCTCTGATGAAATCGGCCATGTTTTCTCCGCATTAGCGCTGTTTTGTACTTTGTTTGAAATCGCTTAATGGATCCATTGAACTTCAGGGGCCTCATTTATAAAATGTTGCACAGAAACCATCCTAAAATTGATCTTATGATCATCTCTCAAATATGCATACGTGTGATTCATAAAATGAATGTACGTACAGAAAACGCGCGTACACGTCTCTTTCAGATGTGAAATCTATGAATCGCAAATGATCTTGAACTTGCATGGAAATGAATGGTTTCAGCTCTCTGCTTGTAAACGACTCCTAATTAATGTCATTAACGTAAAAGATCACCAGTCATCCATATTCTTTAAGTTAGAACAGCGAGATGCAAGAACAGCTTACATTTTCAAAAACCTGCAGTACTCGAACAAGAAAAAGTGTGTACGTCTGCTCAGACACTGATGTGACGCTAAGCACTTTTCCACACAAAGCCAGTTTTTACAAATATGAGCGTTGGTGAGGATTTGAGCATACGCACACTCTAAGATCAAATCTGAGCATACGCATGCTTTATAAATGAGGCCCCAGGAGTTTACTGGTTTAAAATGATGTGATCTCAAAAACCTGTTTCTTTTCATTTTTAAGGTATTGTTTCGTTATAATGTACTGATTCAAATTAGTAATCAATAATTAATTATTATTCTACTACTCTGCATGCCTCCCCTGACATGCTCTCGCGCCCCACACATTGAAAACCCCTGAGACCGACTCTGCTGGCATTCATTCACGTAAACTGTCAAGATGAGAGGTGACCCCTACTTGTAGTCTGATTTATAAAGTGTCATTTCTAATCACTCAGACACTGACACTAATGTTTTGACTCTGAAAGCCGGCAACATGTCAGAACTTTCGGTATGCACAAGAAAGTGCCAGTAAAAGACTAAAATATAGAAGGTCTGTACCAGCCCACTTCAAGGACTGGTCCCGCCAAAAAAAAAAACACTCCAAACACTTTCTCAGATTTTATGGTGGGTAGCACCCACATTAAATTGTATTAGCACCACCTAATGTGTTGGAGTGTGGACCAGAAAGAATACATAGAAAGAGATATATAATTTTTTTTACATACATACATTCTCTGGGTAGATTAAGATATGTTTAAAACATATATAAAATCACAATAATAAAATTTATATATGTATGTCTATAATGATACATTTTTATATGATATTTTATGTAGCAACAATATTATATATTGGCATCCTTCTGTCTCATAAGACAATTGAATCTGTGCCATGGGGTCTCTATACAGGAGATGTATGTATATATGCTTTAATAAAATAACAAATATATACAAAATAAATATGTATGTTTATATATGCTTTTGTAATAAATTGTAATAAAGTGTAATAAAGTGCATGTCTACACTGTAACCGATTTCTGTAATTTGAACAGTATTTTACTGTAATATGTACAGTAAGATACTGTAAAATGTATATACAGTATTTTACTGTAAACTGCAAAGGATTGTGGGAAAATATATGTATTTTACAGTAAACTACTGTAAATTTACAGTAGTGAACTTGCCCGCGAAAAACTGACCAATGGCAAGGGAGATTTCTTTCATTTACTATTTAGTGGAAGCAGCTGTAAAAGGACAAAAGAGAAACGTTGCACTGTTAACTGGACAAAAAGGTTAGTATATTATTTCTGTTTTATGCAAAACTGAGATATTTTAAGATGTTTTAACTTGTTAACAACAAACTAACATTATTCATCGTGTCCTTTTTCATATCGGGAGTTGGGGCCTTTTTTTCTGACTGACGGCCGGATTAACGCCGCCATAACGGTGATAACATCGACTGGTGAGTAAATTAAGGTCACCTATATTAGTCAAAATAAACCTTAGTTAAACCGAGAAACACGTTTGTAGGTTCTGCTGCCCTTTAATGCAAGTTAGTTAATCTGGCAAGTCCTTACTTAACCTTAACAACGAACATGAAAGTTACTGAGGTAAAGTGCGTAGGCAACAACACTGTTTCAGTGGAGATTTTAAACAGTATTTTCAAGTACTTCTTTTGTTTGTTCTTTTCAAGTTTCTAGTCTAGATTTCGTCTGCAACGTCGGAGGTGTATTTTGGAGCCTCTTCTTGTGAATGCCATCGATGATAACATCAACTGGTAAGTTAATAATGTCAGTTAGCCGAAGTTAACGATCACAGAGAAGCATAATATCTTTTGTACACTGCCTCTTTATCGCAAGTGTAATTCTCTTCAAATGCTATTTAAGTTAGAAACGTGTGTACCAATGTTGTATGTAACTTTAGAGACGGTCCCTATTCAGTGAGAGACGTAAAATAAAACCGCGAGCTAACATGAAATACTGAGGAAAACTGAGTTAAGAAATACCACTGTAAAGTACATCTTTTGTATTTTATTTTCAAGTTTGTGGTCTTGTGGTCATGTCGTCTGCATCGGAGGAGTATTGGAGTCTTTTCCTGTGATTGCCGTCGTAACAACAGGTGAGCTTTCATCAACTTAACTAATGTTACTAAAGTAGCCAAATTAGCCACGGGCTGCTGTTCTCCACTAACTCGCAGAACGAGTTTACTTTTTAAAGAGAGGAACGGGCTAGCAATATATTAATATAGTAAGTTTTGCTAATAAATATTAAAAATGTGGTAACACTTTACAATAAGGTTCATAACATTAACCTTAGTTAAAAACATTAGTAAACATGAACTAAGAATGAACAATACTTCTACAGCATTTATTAATCTTAGTTCAAGTTATTTTCAGCATTTACTAATGCATTATTAGAATCACAAGTTGTTTGTTCTTGTTAGTTAATACATTAATTAATGTTAACAAATGACACCTTATTGTAAAGTGTTACCAAAAATGTTTATTTTATTAAAAATGTTTGTATTACTGTACAGTAGGTTTTTTTTCTGGTCATAAACTATAGTAACACTAAAAGGGTGTTGTGACTCTGTCTGTTACAGGAGATTTCTCCAAGCAAAAACAGGATCCTGACTATGAGGGCAAAATCATCATACAGCCAGCTGTCTGTTTTGCAGAATTAGGTAACCCAAAATACATTTTGTTTTACATTGCATTACATTCATGCATTTGCCAGATGCTTTTATCCAAAGCAAGTTATATTGTATTTAAAGTAGGGGAGCACGGGGCACAACCTAACACTGTTTGACTGTCTTAGTTTGTGTTTAATTGAGTATAATTTTTTAATACACTTTAATTTCACACTTGTCTAGTACAAATATGTTGCGTTGTTTCATAATTACAGTGTATATGTTTTTCGTTATTTACCTAAAAAGAATGGAAGTGAAATGTGACAACATGCCCCGTAGGTGGGGTACATTGTAACATGTGAGGGGCATGTTGTAACATAACCATATGGCAGCTTAAAATATTATCGGATCTAATGAAAAAATATGCAAGACAAACTAAAATATTTTGTCAATAAAATAAAATCATTAACTTTTTCAAATAAAATAATGACGTTTTTTAAAAATGAAAAATAATCTAATTTTGGAGTTTGACACTGAACACATTGCAACCATGCTTGGGACGGCCCTGATCGCAACGCACAGCTACATATACAATGTAGTTCAAAACAGTGTGTGCAGATGAATAAACACATTCATAAATGATCCCTCCACACACAGCTGTCATAGGACATGACACATAAACGAGCCAAAATGCTTTACATTTCTTGAAATAATCATTTCTGAACATTAAACAACGATTGTCAGTCTTTATTCACCTGCTTCTTGTGGCTTCTCATTAAAACTCATAAAAGTAAATGTACTGTATCACTAATGTCATAGAATAGCATAGTTTAATAATAGCGGGCACATTGTAACGCAGGAAGTTATAACGCCCCAATCCAGCAACTCAGAATTTAAAACTGGTTAGTGTCTTCTGCTAGTTAGCGAAGCATTACAAAACTATCTAAACTGATAAATAACAGATTGGAGATTAAAATAATAGCAGATTTGTCTAATTTTAAATGAATACTAAAAACTGAGATGACAAAATTTACTTTAGCCAGAAATTTACTTCTACTTTGGTAGAATAAATATTCAGCGACATCTTCAAAAGATTTTTTAATTTTGGTGCACATTATTCTCTTTATAGTGTTGATATGGCAGCTTGGTAAATACTGTAAATTCTGGTTATGCCAGGCATGTGAAAGATTTGGGAACTGATGTGTTACAACTAACCCCGTGTTAGTTTGTGCCCTGTGCTCCCCTACACATTTTATGAAGTTATTCATTCCCTGGGAATCAAACAGTATGCCAGTGGCTATGGGGGTCAAGCCCTGAATGTTTTTATTACCATGTCATGTGCGCATAAAGATTGAGTTTTCATGCGCATTAAAATTATTTCTATTAAACCAGCACTTGAACAGCAAAATGCAGCTGCTTTAGGTATCTTTAACTTACTGTAGCCTATAAATTCATAATACCGATATCCCCATCTGACAAAATTAGATTACTGTTACTGTATAGCAACAAATATATTTTTAATCATGGTATTATAAGCACAGATTTTCTAGGACACACACACATTTAGAATGACTAGATTATATGAACAGATTGGTTAGCATTTAGCATGGTCTGTGGCAGACTTTACTAAGTGTCAGGGCAACAAAATACAATAAACAAGAAGTTAATATTAAGTGATTTAAATCGTGAAGAAAATATTGTCTTTTTGCTCTATTTCGCAAAAACGGTTCTAAACAAAGCCATGTTGTGCGTCTCTTCACACAACAGTGTTTCATTACTGAAAGAATTTACCTTTTTTGAATGCCTTGAATCAGTGATTCGTTGATCCATTCATAAAAACAGTTTCTTCGTTCCTGAATGAATCAGCAGTTTTTAATGAACTGATTGAATAAATGACTCAATGGCTCAGTAGGGCTGGGTATCGAGTTCGATACTTTTTAGGCACCGACCGAATTGCCTCGATACCAACGGGCACGAAAACGCCTTGTCGGCTCGGGTACCACCGACCTAAGGGGTTAATCTCATTAACGTCAGTGAGGCAATAAACCTGCAGCACTAGGTGTGTTTGACGAAGCGACGCGGCGCTGATTGATCAGTGTTTGACATCCGCGAGAGTGATCAAAGCGCATGGAGCAGTCTGCTCTATATCGCGCGGTTGTGTTTATTACACATGACTGAAGACACATGTGACGCTGCGTCATTTCAGCTGCCTGCCTAAATGAGGTCATAAACACATGAACAACATCTCCAGAACTGCTCTTGGAGAGTCACCCCACACATTTACCATTTGATTTGAGTAAACTAGCATCATATCATATACACACAGAACTGTAAAGGTATTCACGGCGACCCGTCAAAATAAAAGTTGGAAGACACTGCGTTAGAAACGTATGAATATTGTTCAGCAGACAGTACATACTGCTACTACTAGGCTACTATTAAAATTACCAAAACTTTTTTTTTTTTTAGTAATGATCAAACAACATTTCTTCTATTTTTTAATTTTAATAGTAAACCCCCTTTGTTTGCCAAAATAAATAAACTTTGATTTTCAATAATTTAAAGATAAAGTACTGTTTTATGCCTTCTTTTGAAAACCAAATACAGAAGTTCTGAGGAAAAATAAAACATTTCATAAGGCTATTTTAGGAATAAATTTAAATAAGTTGTTTTTATGCTTTCAAATAATTAGACATACTACAACACAGAATTTAATAACAATAAAACATATGATGAAAGAAAATAAAACACCCACTTATGAAAGTGGATGAAGATTTTAAATTTCCTGAAGTCTTTAACAACCTAGAATAAATGAATAGAAATGAAGATTCTGTCTGAGCTATGCGTTTTAAAACGAACAAATACTAGTGTAAACTGAAAACTATTTGAGCTTTATTAAAATTATTTGCACTGATTTATTGTGTTGGATATATTTTGCTCCTTTGTGTAGTGTCTCAGGAGATGAGTCTTTGAGTCTGTATCAATGTCAACAAGCTGAAAAAAATAAAACCAAAGTGTTTTGAGATAATGTAATCTTGTTAAGGAAAAAGTATCGGAAAAAGTATCGTTCAGGAACCGGTATCGAACTCAAGGTATCGGTATCGAAAATTTTTGAACGATACCCAGCCCTATGGCTCAGTCATTAAGACAGTGGCTTGCTGCCACCTACTGGTAATTTTAGTCTCATTTTTAATATCATTCTATTTTTTTTCTATCATTACATATATTTGTTCAAATTTTTTGTTTATATTTAAAACATTAATTTCATAATATTATTTATGCAATTTGTAAGTGCAAATTATAATTAATTATACTTGTCGCTTTAAAAAAAATTAAGCCACTTAGCCAATGTAACTTTTCAGCATAGCCTGTTTTATTTGACTTGTATCCCATGTATTCTGATACATAAATTAATGTCTCTGGGCTAAGCCCCGGATATCCACTCACCCTAGAACCGCCCCTGGAATCAAACCCATTAATTCAGCATTCTAGTACTTTGCTCTACTGATTGAGAATGCATTGTAAAAAATGGAGCTTTAATAATTTGAATGTGATGGATTATCAACTAATTATGTACCTTCCCTTGTAGGTGCATTCAGATGTATATAACGTTTTTATTAACATCAAAGTGCATACAGCACCAAGTTTGACAGTTGAGGCAAATTCTGTAAACACTGCTTTAAAAAATAATGCTTTTTTTTTTCTTGTGCTTGCAGGTTCATTCAGACAGTCAATCTTTGTGGCACCAAATTCATCAGCTGGAATTCTGGAAAGAGGGTGCAAAGAAAAAGGATCTGCCTGAATCCCATCCTGCTGTTTCTCATCGGAGAGCTTGTCAACTTTGACGGTCAAAATGACTGAAATTTAACACAACAACACAAACTCATTTTTACTGTATTATTTCATTTTATTAACACTACCAGTCAAAAGGTTTTGAACAGTAAGGTTTTTAATGTTTTTAAAGAAGTCTCTTCTGCTCACCAAGCCTGCATTTATTTGATCCAAAGTACAGCAAAACAGTAAAATTTTGAAATATTTTTACTATTTAAAATAAATGTTTTCTATTTGAATATATTTTAAAATGTAATTTATTCAAAGCTGAATTTTTAACATCATTACTCCAGTCTTCAGTGTCACATGATCCTTTAGAAATCATTCTAATATTATGATTTGCTGCTCAAAAAAACTTATTATTATTATTATTATTATTATGTTGAAAACAGCCGAGTCTAATTTTTTCAGGTTTACTTGATGAATAGAAAGTTCAGAAGAACAGCGTTTATCTGAAATAAAAATCTTTTGTAATTAATGTCTTTATCTTCAATTTAAAGTATCCTTGTTAACTAAAAGTAGTAACTTCTATACCCCAAAAAAAAACTTAATCCAAGCTTTTGAATGGTATAGTGTATAATGTTACAAAATCTTTTTATTTCAGATAAATGTTGGATCTTTGGATCTTTCTATTCATCAAAGAATCCTGAAAAAATTTACTCAACTGTTTTAAATATTTATGATGATGATAATAATAATAATAATAAATGTTTATCAGCATACCTAATCCAAAATGCCGCTGCAAGATTAATCTTTAATGAACCGAAAAGATCGCACGTCACACCTCTGTTCATCAATTTGCACTGGCTACCAAGCTGTTATAGCTGTTCGCATAAAATTCAAGGCATTGATGTTTGCCTACAAAACCACCTCTGGCTCTGCACCCCTTTACCTAAATTCAGTACTTCAGATCTATGTACCTTCTAGAAGCTTGCGTTCTGCAAGTGAACGACGCATTATTGTTCATCCCAAAAAGGCACAAAATCACTTTCACAGACTTTTTCATTAACTGTTCCCTCCTGGTGGAATGACCTGCCCAACTCAATCCAAGGAGCTGAGTCCTTAGCCATCTTCAAAAAACGGCTGAAAACACATCTGTTCCATCTTTATTTGACCCTCTAACTCTATCACTCTCTATTCTAATTCTATTTTATCTATCTGTCAACTTTTTTATTTAAAATAATTTTTCTTTAAAAACTAACACTAGCTTTTTATATTCTATCTACTTAAAAAAAAAAATCTGTATTCTATCTACTTGTTTTCTTAAAAAAAAAAAAAAAAAACCTTGCTAACTGAGACTTGTGGCATATGGCTTGCATGTTGTTGCTCTTTTGTTGGTTTTGATTGCTTCTATTGTCCTCTTTTGTAAGTCGCTTTGGATAAAAGCATCTGCTAAATAACTAAATGTAAATGTAAATATATTAGAATGATTTCTGAAGGATCATGTGACACTGAAGACTGGAGTAATGATGCTGAAAATTTAGCTTTGATCACAGAAATAAATTATATTTTAAATATATTCAAATAGAAAGCTGTTATTTTAAATAGTAAATATATTTCACAGTATTACTGCTGTATTTTGGATCAAATAAATGCAGGCTTGGTGAGCAGAAGAGAATTCTTTAAAAACATCAAAAATCTTACTGTTCAAAAACTTTTGACTGTTAATGTACTTGCTTGTTTTTGATTTTCAATATGTGTATGTTTTGCCATGAGGCTGTGCGCCCAGGGGACTGTGGCAGGGGTCTTTTTCAGCTAGTTCATCCTAGAGACCATGACTTGTAATTTGTACTTTTAAAAGAAAATGTTCAACAATTAAAAGAATATTATTATCAGAACTAATGCTCATGAATTATTGTGATTTTATGGAGTGGTAAAAATCATGTATTACAGTGCTGTACCACAATTTGATTGTTTTTTACAGGTAAAAAATGTTTAAACTGCATGAAAATAAACACTACAGCACTGATACTGTAAATGAAAATACGGTAATAATACTGTAAATGAAAATACGGTAATGATACTGTAAATGAAAATACAGTAATAATACTGTAAATGTAAATACAGTAATAATACTGTAAATAAAAATACAGTAATAATACTGTAAATGAATATACAGTAAAGCCATTATTATACTGTAAATGCAATTACAGTAATAATACTGTAAATGAAAATACAGTAAAGCCATTATTATACTGTAAATGCAATTACAGTAATAATACTGTAAACCTTTTTACAGTATTTTACTGGCATCCAGCTGCCAGTAAGTTACTGTAAAATTTACAGTAATCTTTTTACAGTGTATCTTTTATATTCACTGTTATAATATCAACATGCATTGACAGGTTTTAGAATGGATGTATACATACATGACACATACAGTGGGAGGGAAAAGCTATTCAGCATTTTGACCAGACATTGGTATTAGCTCAAATAAAGAAATCATATTATTGCAATCCATAAAAATATATATAGGCCTATAATGACACAGGAAAAAATATTGAACACATTAAGAAAAAGCAGTACACCAAGGCAAGGCAGCTGATTTCACAAAGAGGTTTACCTGTACAAATTAGAATCAGCAAGGTTAATGCAGGGTTAGAAAAAAGCTTACCCACCTCTGACATGCATCTCATGATGGGATGAGGCAAAGATCTCTCCCAAGGCCTTTGCAGCAAGATTGTTGCATTGCATAACAATGGTACTGCAACGGATTTCATGACTCCTAAACCATCAACTGGCCATGCACAGAATATCCTCTCAAGATTTCGGATCAAAGAGTCAGAAGGTTAGTCAGAAGAATAGCCCAAGAGCCAAGGACCACTCAGAAAATGCTCCAGAAAGATGTAGACGCAGCAGGTACAGCTGCCAAAGAGACTTCATTTCTCCACGGCCTCCATTCAAGCTCACTATGGAAGGCTCCATTATTGAAGAAAAGGCATGTTAAAGCTTGTTTGAAGTTTGCTTCACAACTCTTTGAAAAGCCTGTGACGTACTGGGAGAATGTAGTCTGGTCAGACGAAACACAAATCGAAATAATACCAACAGTGAAGTTTGTAAGTGGTCTTCCTGGAAATTTGTAGTATAACCTTATTGTTTGAAGTTGAGTGAAAGTTCCAAAAAAAACGGGAGGTGCCACCTATAGTTTATAAAGCAGTAGATCAAAAAAAAAAAAAAGATGGATAGACCAATGATTAAAAAAGTGCAGCAAATGTGCACAAATGATGACAAAAAGCCAGCAAAATGTTGCTGCTGTGTTCTAGTGCAAGAAAAGAGCTAGTTAGCCAAGAAGTCGCAATAAATTCGAAAGAATTTTAGTGCAGCTGCAGGTTCGCATATAAATTACGTCATTTTGTGAAAACTCTAAATTTATACATTTATATTTCAGTCAGAAGCAATGTTCCCTCTAAGCTGCGCGCGCAAGGAATAATGTGCCGCGCACACGCAAAAATGAGTTGGGAAAGCCATTTGATTGTATTCTAGTAATGAACAAAAGAATTCCAATGCTCGGGTAAGAGTGAATGCTATAGAGCTGCTGCCGCTATGTGGTTTACAGGTTTGATAGAAAGAGAAGGATGTGCGCCAAAACGAATACTTCAATGGTTGCGGATGAAATTAGTTAGCTCAACACGAGAGCAAACGTAATGACTTGTGAAATAAAGAAGAGTGGCTTGATTAAGTGCTGGAAATAGCGGAGGATGGGCACAGAACGGTAAACTCTTGAGCAGGGGCGGACTGGGGCCAAAAAGTGGCCCTGGACTTTTTGGCACAGAGCAGGCCCACTAAACCTGGTCCGCAACACACCGCACCACACCATAAATGAGTGGCATATTCTTGACATTATAAGTTGTCTTTCCTGGTGTATATGGCAAATAGTAAATAATTTAAAATAATTTTTACAAGGGACAGTTTAATATCACTAAAGTTAAATACCAATATTATCAGTCCATATGACGCCATATGGTGCCTTTCTATTGGTCATATAGAGTATTTGTCCTTTTGCAGGAGCTTGACATCTATCATTTTAAGGAATAGAGCTCCAATTGTGGAAAAGAGTATACAAATTATTTTGATGATGAAAAATACAGTAAACAGTACTGTGAAATATATAATGTTACAATTTAAAACAGCTGTCTTCTATGTGACTATATAGTAAAATATAATTGATTGCTGTGATCAAACAGTGGATTACTTCAGTCTTCAGTGTCACATGATCCTTCAGATATCATTCTAATATGCTGATTGCTGCTCAAGAAACATTTCTGATTATTATCAATGTTGAAATCTGTTGTGCTGCTTCATATTTTTGTGGAAAATGTGATTCCATTCAGTCTTGGGTAAGATTAGAAATATAAATTAATATTTTTCTTCAACAATTTTGCATTAAATCAAAGATTAGAATACAAAAAGGGACTCTGATTAAATTGATTTAAGTGACAGTAAAGATATTTACACTTATTACAAAGTACTTATTTCAAATACATGCTGTTCTTTAACTGAGAACCATTATACCAATAATAAAACTATTATTAATAATTGATCACAAATAATAACTGATAATTAAGCAGCAAATTAGGCAGCATTAGAATGATTTCTGAAGGGACACTGAAGACTGGAGTAATGATGCTGAAAATTCAGCTTTGATCACAGAAATAAATTACATTTTAAAACATCCTAAATAGAAAAGCATTGTTTTAAGTGTAATATTTCATAATATTAGGCTATTGTTTTACTGTATTTTTGATCAAATAAATTCAATCTTCTTTCAAATAAATACATAAATAAAACGCCTTAATTATTTCAAACTTTTAACCACCAGTGTTTATATAAAATAGGCTAATGCATGTGAGTTAATAAGCAAATTATATTTTTATTAGGCCTATAATATAAATCACTTTCCTATGCACAGCACTCGAAAGCAAAAGTCTTCAGATTTACAATGTTCTAGAGTAAGATTGAGAATGTTTTTATAGATTTTTAAACATTTTCTTAGACACGTGAAATCACGGAAGAAAGCAGATTTACATTAACTCTTCTCGCATGTCTGCTGAAAACTGCATTATGTAGCCTACATTGTGACGATTCGAATAACGGCATTAAAATCTGAGAAATTTGAAAAAGCCAGTAGTAGTTTGCATTCCTGAAAATTAATGTCTGCCGTTTAACTAAATGGTTGGCAAATATTGCTGAATTGTCTCGTCATGTTCAGCTGCTTACATATTACCTCAGCTCGCATTCAAGTCACGCACAGCTCAGCGTCTGTGAACGGTAAATCCTGCCTTCTACACTTTGATTGGCTATTTCAAACATTTTGACATTGAGAGCACTTT
This sequence comes from Tor tambroides, assembly GCA_021397915.2. Classification (NCBI taxonomy): domain Eukaryota; kingdom Metazoa; phylum Chordata; class Actinopteri; order Cypriniformes; family Cyprinidae; genus Tor; species Tor tambroides. The sequence goes on from JAFVLL020015382.1 coordinate 38,459, forward strand.
TGAGCCGCTGCACTGAGCCGGAGCACGCTAAATTAATTAGAATTTTTGAATGAAGTGGGCCATTCGTCTGGGTCGATGGAAGGATATATGTACATTTACTACAATCCATTTTTTATATATATATATATTACGTAAAGGGCCGGCCCACATTGTACAGCGGCCCACTGGGAAAACTCCCGGTGCTCCAGATGGCCAGTCCACCACTGCTCTTGAGACACTGACAGTCACACACAGGTGTATTGTGCAAACTGTACTTCATAGGGATGTTTAGATAGCTATAGAAGAATTCACTTTTTTTTTTTTTAATTATATTTAACTTACAGATCTCAGTTTAAATGCTTCAGTTTGTTTTCTATTCTCTTCTATCAGTTTAAATGCTTAACACCATACAAAGCTACATAATAACTGAGAGTAAGTTGAAATGGGCATTATGGGCTCTCTTGAAACACTGTGCTATGGAACATCAAAACCTTTACAAAACTGGAATATCAAACTGGCAAAGTCACATGACTGCAACAAATGAGGCTGTGGGCATTGATCACAAGGTAAACTAATGAACCAATGTGTCTAATAAATGTTTTAAACTGATATACAAAAATAATAAAACAACAAATTACAGAAATGTAATATTTAATGGTATTTAATGATTTGTAGATCAATAATAGATTACACTTTCATGAAAGCCCATAGGCCTAGTTTGAAAATTTGTAGTTGTTTGTGAAAGGTGGCTTTATATGTACATGTTTAGCTTGATGTAACTTGACTGGTTGGGATGCTCAGTGTTTTGCCAGACTGAGTCACAGAAGTATAACACTCTTCAGCAAATCTTTTACTTCTGATTTTATCCTGCAGGATATATACATGAGAAAATGGCTAATGCACAGTGTCGTTCTACACTAGCACTGTACTTTATAGTGTACTACTATGTTCCATTTTTAGTTTCCTTTTCTCCATTATGTAACATTAAAAGCGAATTGAGGCATCATTATCTTTTGCTCATACATGTAGAGTTTGTAAGTCAATTGTTCTGCTGATGATTACATTAATAGCAGGCATTTTGAAGACCGTCAGTGTGAGTCCTGCTGTGCTGCAAGCACTTTTAGCCATTTAGGGGCTGTTTGACTTGGCAGAGTGACTGATGCGCTGGCAGGACAGATTTACAGCAAATACGACTGAACTACTGCCAAAGGAAAACAGGAAGAAATCCAGGAACTAAACGATCCTTCCAAAACAGATCCCAAGCTAGTTGTGGTCACATATAAGATTTATGCAGCTGGAAATTGGATAATATTGCCTGATAAGAGACCCACAGGGGTCCAGCAGCGCCATTTAAAGAGCTTGGAATAAAAAGACTGAGCTGCTGGACTTGCATGAGTCACCCCGTCTCAGGTCAATGATGCTAGGTTAGATTTCTAGCTGGAATACATTTGGGTCCGTATCCACTACCGTTCAAAAATTTGGGGGCACTTTTTAAAAGATACTTCCATTCAGCAAGGATGCATTAAATTCTTTTTAAAAAATGACTCTCACTATTGCAGTTTCAACATAATAAGAAATATGTCTTGTGCAACAAATCAGCATATTAAAATGATTTCTGAAGGATCATGTGACACTGAAGACTGGAGTAATGATGCTGAAAATTCAGCTTTGCATCACAGGAATAAATTACATTTTAATATATATTCATAGAAAAAAAGCCATAATAACATTTTTACAATATTACTGTTTTTTATTGTATTTTTGATCAGATAAATGCAGCCTTCGTGAGTGTAATAGAGTTCTTTCAAAAACATAAAAAGAAAAAAATTACCAACCTCAAACTTTTGAACAATAGTATGTTATATACTGTATATAGTTGACGTATCAATGTTTCCTATGGTGTGACGGAAAAAAAAAAAAAAAAAAAACTCTAACATTGAAGATAAACCTCTGTCGTGCTACTTGTAACTCTAAGTATGAAGATACATTTTTCTCATGTTATTTTGTCATGTCATTTTTGATATGTCACACCATAGGACACAGTCCAATTTTTATTTGTCAACTAACCATACACTAAAATGATTATTGGTGTACAAACAATTTTTGCTCAGACATTGCTGGTAAATTTCACAATTAATTAGAAAGCAAGTAACATGCTGAATTAAACGTTTTTAAGTAGAAACACTAAAATAGTATATTCTTATAAAAAGTACTCCAATAATTGTTGTCCATTTACAACTTTGAAAAATTATTTTAGTGTAGAATCAATAAGAATCCAAAATGTATTAGTCAGAAATTTTCTCTTTTTTTTTAAATCAAAGAATCATTTCAGGGAATGTACAGTAGGCTATATTGAATATAAGTCAATTTAAGTGGGAAAGAAATATTCAAGAAATAGTCTCTGGAAACAAGTCATGATATCTTACACAGTTTTCTTGTTTCTCAGGTCAATGTGTCTTGTTATGAAGATGATTAATAAACAGAAAAAGATGGATAGGATTAGGGACTGTTGTAGCACAAAGTGACTGTAAACCATCATTTAGGGGTGAAATCACTGTTATGCATGACCACCATCCCTGGTAGAAGTTGTGCAGGGCAAAGCAATATATTTCCCTGTCTGTGGGTCACGTTCCACGTCATTAGGGGTCCCCTAAAGACTTTCGACATGTTCCCTTCATCATGGAACAAGGATTCAAACAATAACTGAGACGTTTTATGTCTGTCTTATAATTTGATTTAAAATCTGGTGGATATTCAGTGAAGAATTTATACCATCAGAGTCATTTTGATATCATGTAGCATTTATATAATTCACACAAAGACTAGAAAACTCATGTCTAACCTGACAAGAAGGGTCGTAACACTTTCAGACACGAATCTGGCAGAAAAACATGTCTATATGGTTAGTCAATCTGTGAAATTACAGTAGACGGTAGTATATGTACTGTAGGATATCTGGAGCAAACACTGTCAGTTCGTTTACTTTGCACTGGATGTGAGGAAGTGATTCGCATCCTCTGTGAAACCCTCTTAGGTGGAAACAGGTTCCTCGTCTCCACATTCGTATTCCCATTTACGCAAATCACCCTCCCTGAAATAGAAGTATCTAGAGATCTTCATGTCCGGTTATCTGCCATGTTTCCTCTCCCCACCATGGCAACACCGTACACAGAGTGTTTTAATGAGAGAACTGTCTCGCCCAGGTTCATCATTCCTCCCAGGATACACGAGACAACATCTCGCACACAAGTCAGACTTAAACTGGCGTTCCTGAGAGCGTTACGTTTGCCACTGGACGCAGTTTTTCCAGCGATGCCATCATACTTCATCAAGCAGCACAAAGCACTGGTCAGCAAAAAACAGCACCACAAAGGTAAGCCAATACAATGTGCACTTCCAGACAAAAGTTTGGACATTTTGGCCAAATTTGTTTCACAGGGTCCTTAAAACAATTCGATGTAAAGGCTTAAACGCTTGAAATTAGTTTTGTACGAATACAAATTATGAATTTGCTCATAAAACTTTTTTCTTTTTTTTTACTTTTAGAAATTGTAAATTTCTAGATTTGTAAATTTCTATTTTTAGAATTGAACATTTTAAATACTACTATTATTATAAAATGTATAATAAATAATCAGCTAATGTGTCTAAATTAACTGTAGTTCCAAAGTATGAATTAATAAATTTTAATCTTATTTTATAGACAATATAAATTTTATTTCAGAAATCAGTATATATATATATATATATATATATATATATATATATATATAAATCATTATTGTTATATAATATTATTTATAGATTATATTACAATATATATTAAACTTTATGTAAAAAACAAACAAAAATACATAATCAGTAGGTGTGTCTAAATTAACTCTAGATCCAAAATATAATTTTTTAATCATATTTTATTATCATATAGTTCCAAGTATAGTTATATATACTGTAGTTAATCAATCAATCTGCAGGAGTGTCAAGACTTTCAACTGCTAGTAAACTATTAAATCTAGAATCAAAATATAAATATCTAAAGTCTGTATGTATGTATGTATGTATATATATATATATATATATATATATTTTAAATACTGATTTCTAAAATAAAAATCATATTTACATACATATGTGTGTGTGTGTGTAAACTAATACTATTTTTAAAAAATAATAAATGTAATAGTTACGTATAGCATAGTTGTATAGTGTGTCTATGTATGTAATAATTAAAAGTTTATGCCAAATTTAAAAAAAAACAAAAAACAGCAGGTTTGTTCAAAATTTGACTTCCAGTGAACTATTAAATCTATATTCAAAATAAACACTTTAATAATATTAAATATTTTTATTGTAGAAATGGGTCTTCAATGTCGTAACATGCTCATAACAGGACGAATAAAATCCCCGTCTGAGATTTGCTCAAGCCTATTAAAGGAGGAAGTGTCACGCTGTGTATTGTGAGATTATCCTGACTGGCCCAACAGGTCGCATGCAATAACCTCACCCTTGAGCTCAGGGGACGCCGCAAAACAAAACACTGACATTCATTTTAGTAATGACTTTTGGGTGGCTTCAGATTAAATGTGTGATTCAAAAAGACAGTGTGCGTTTGCTAGAGCCTTCTGTAATCCTGTAAACTCACTCTAATGACATTGAGACGAGTAAATGAACGCTGCCTCATATTCTTCCTCCTGCTAATGATGCTGTGCAGAAGTGATATACATTGTCTTGCTTTATTAATTACTGTTTGGCTGTTCTTTTAATTCTGGTGACCTGGACATTTTTTGTGGCATTCACATGTGTTAGTACAATGATGCTGTGGTTGCATTACCACTGCTATCACTCACATCGGTGTAGTGCCTTATGAATAAGTTTGTTTAAATAGATGGTTTTTATTGCCAAGCAGTTATAGGCTGAATACCATACCATACAACTTAGCAACCAAAAAGCAGTGCCATGGCATTGCAGTGTGGGAGTTTTCCACATGCAAACACACTCACATTTTCAGAAAATACACAAATTATCTTTGGTTTGTTGTCAGATAATGTGTTCATGCAGAGTCCACCATGTTTTTATGGTTCACCGGGTGTCAGTTTTACAATCTACTGACAGCCAGTTAATGGATAGCACAGTATACATTTTAAAAGCAATTTTGTTTACATAGTAGGCCTATATGCTTTCATAAAAAAAAGCTTTAAATGCTCCTGCTACACTGTAAAAAAAAAAAAAAGTTGAGCCAACTTAAAACTTTAAGGCAACCAGCTTCAGCAGATTTTTGAGTTCTCTCAACTAATTTTTGTAGGAGATTCTCAACTTTTTGTTGTATAAACTTAAAACAACAAGTTGAGAAAGCTCAAAAATCTGCTGAAGCTGGTTGCCTGTTTTTACAGTGTATCCAGATATTGATAAGTCAATTGAAAAAAAAAAAAAACATGTTGGTTAAAGTGATAGGCTAGTTCACCCGAAAATGACAATTCTGTTATAATTTACTCACCCTTCACTTGTTCCAAACCTGTATGAGTTTGTTTCTTCTGTTGAACATGAAAAAATGTAGTATTCTGAAGAATGTAAGTAACCAAACAGCTGATGATAGCCATTGACTTCCATAGTTTTTCTGTACTGTGGAAGTCAATGGCTACCGTCAGTTGAACCATTTGTAACCATATAGTGCAAATTTCCATGTATATGTAGTTATATATATATATATAGTTATAAAAAGTGATATTTTAACAGTGATAATTAACCTTGTTACTTGGTAACGGCAAGTTCTCTTACTATAAGGTGAATAGCCTAGATAATATTACATTTTACTAATAATAGACATTTTATTTAATTTTACAGTAAAATACTGTTAAATGTAAAGACTTAGGAAGTAAAAAACAAACAGTCATCTTAAATTTTACAGTGGAAAAACAAAACAAAACTGACATTCCCACAATTCATTGCGCGATACTTTAAGTTTATTGTTATTGTGTTTTATTTTGCATTTTATGTTGTTTAATCAATGTTTATAGCATTATTTTAGTGTCACATTTGTTACCATGTCCTTGTTTTTTTAGCTTTTACCTCAGCTTGTGAATGGGCCACTCATTTGTTTATTGTTGTGTCTCTTTTATAACTTGTATTATTATGGTGGTTATATTCTGCACGTCACGTAGAAATAGATTTTTATCACTTTAGACGGCATCGCATTAGTAAATTATATAGGCAAGTACACAGTTTTTACCGTTCAGTGTAGGCTAGTTAAACCTAAAATGCTGCAACCGAGTTTTTTATTGCAAAGTGCTGGCAACCACAGCTTTTACAGCAAGTTTTTGTTGCATTTTGTAAGGTGACATCACATGTAGACAGTCATTTAGAAGAGACCTTGAGAATCCGCCTCGCTGGCCGCTCCTCCTTCATTGACAGCTCATGTAATCTCCAACCTGTTGGTTATTTGTGCTCCTCTCAACGGGCTTAATCTGTCCAGACTGCAGCGGGCTTTTGGCAGGAGAGTCAGAGCGGGCATCTTTTGCGCACTTGCCTCTAGGTAAGTCAAAGGACGGGACGCTGACCCGAGTAAAGCCGATTCCTGTCCCATTCAGACGAGACTGAGGCTGCTGCTGCTGCTAAAAACAGGTCAGACTTTAAATTACAGTGTTCATGCTGACGTGCAGTTTTTGCAACTAATTATATTTGCATGCAATACATGAGCACGGTAATTTAAAGTGTAATTTTTTTTTGCAATAGACTATTTTATTGTCTGAGTGCACGCAACAATTAATGAAGAAATCAACTTCTCTTGATGACCGTGAGTGATTTGCAGTTAAATGCACATTGCATATGAAAGATTTTTGCATACCGATCACACTGCATTAATTGCACAGGAATGTGCATCATTGCATTTCGGACGCGTTGCAAATGTCTGTTTCGTTGAGATCTGCGCAGCATCCTCTCTCCTCGCATGTCATTCTTTGTCACTGCTGTCCTTGCTTGAGCCTCGATAGTTTCTGCAAGAGACA
>JAFVLL020015383.1:0-5000 GCA_021397915.2 Tor tambroides
GGATGCGATTAATTGTTTGACAGCACTAACATATGTATATATATATATATATATATATATATATATATAATGCTATTTTATTCATATTTTAATTATGCATGATGAAAACTAATTCATTTAAATATATTTATTATTGTATAGCTATGTAAATAAAATACATATGTCTATAATAAATAAAATAATAATGTAAATAAAAGGGGTATCCATATAATTTTTTTTTAATTTAATTATACATTAATTAATTATAACATTAAGCAATATATTCATTTTATTACTTTATTAATTAAATTACTAATTATTATTATATTACATAATTGCATTTATAATAAAATATGTAAATAAAATACAATGTAAATAAATAATAAAATGCAATAGCAAGCATGCATGTTGATAAATGGGTGTTTTTGTGAAGATTACCGTTCTACAATATGCACTTGTTAAAGTCAAACATTTGCTTTACACTAACTTGCCACTGCCAGTAAGACAATGTTTAAAAAAGCGCAGCTGCGATTCAAATCTTCTGAAATGAAACATGTTTCCTATCACCTAAAAATGAGTGGAGAGGATAAAAGGGGAGAGCCACGCATGATTAACAGCCTCAAACAACAGCACTGCAAATATTTATCCTCATGAGAGCAGCAATTAATTTTATACGTTGGAGTCTGTCACTCAGAGCAGACATGCCACTGTAGTGCTGGTGTATCTTTAATATGAATGTGATAATAATATCATCACATATTAGGCTACACAACTATCGAATGACTATCGCTTTCTACTATAGTCCGTCAAAATTAAAATACACAAACTGTCATATCCTCAGTAATGCTCTTAAAACTTCATGAAAATGTTTGAACTGCTTAAGATGGAAATTTTAATGAAGTTTTAAACTTTTCAGCTCAATATCCACCAATGAAATGCAATAAAATACTGAAATGTTAATAATAAACGGGTACCTGCGAGAGCTGGTGTCTGTCGTTGTTTTCTGGAAGTCTGAGGCGCAATTTGACACTTCAAGGTCCGTTATTATCCACAGTCATGCTTGAAATGTCTGCAAGACGTGTCCACTGTTCCCAAACTAAGTTCTCTTCAACTTAATGAGGGGAGACACATAAAACGAAAACAAATAAAAAGACTAATGAACTGTTCTCTGAATGTGACTGGACTCTGTGAATTTGGCTGAGGTATCCGCGTCTGTGGCGCTCGTGGCTGCTGGCTCGAGCTGAGAGCGCCAATTAGCGCCGCTTGCAGAGACTGGAGGGCGGGGAGCGAAGCGCACGCTTCAACAGACTACTCATACTTTTCCCGTAAATTGGAGATAGGCTACTGTCATTTGTGCTGACAATTTTAATCGATTAAACTATATTTATTTTATGAAAAATTTATATATATATATATATATATATATATATATATATATATATATATATATTCGTTTTGAATAAAATGCTGACTGGAGAAGATATTTTGCCCTACGTGAAAATAAAAACTAGAATGCACTAGTTGAACAACCGAATACTGAAGTGAAGTCGGATTAGGTCGATTAATCGCGACTACTGCAAGAAGAAGCCTCGAATGATGTATAAAGGTGTCTGTGCTTGATGAGCACTGGCCAAAGTTTATAATGTAGGCCTATATAGGGCCTAACGTTTATGTAAGAAATAATCAATGGCTAGCCGTGCATAAAGGATTTTAAATGCAAGACCGCTAAGGGCATTTAAAATCAATCTAGCCGTTCCCAGCAGGCACACAACGTCATCCGACATTGATATTTGGTTAAATTTCGGTTGCGACCTTGGGTGACCAAAATTCAATGTAAATTCAAAGTCTTATGTCAATGTTAAATTGATGTCCAATACCGACGTCAGCTGATGTTGATATTTTGTTGTTTTTAGGTTGTGTAACCAAAATCCAACGATAAGTCACTGACATCAAACCGATTTTCATCTTCAACCAAAATGCAATGTCTGTCCAACGCCATGTCCAACGTCAACCTGAGGTTATATAGGCTAGACGTCCGGTGCCTGCTGGGTTGATTATCCCGCTTATTCCATGGTCATTTGCCAAGTTATAGACAAGTTAAAACTAGTGCTCTTTGCAGCGCAATATTTGACCGAATGAGTAAAAATTACAGTTTTCGTCAGTTACAGCAGTTTAGCTCAGCGTTCTGCCCACTTCAAATCAGACACAGAGATGAAATAGTCCAACTATTTCAGATCTATTTAAGATCACATTTATTTGAATGAATTATAGCATGTGTTTCAATTAATTATCGATCGAAAGAGAGGGAGATGACAGTTGTGTGTACCTGCGTGCTGCGTCTGTGCCGCATGTCTCTCTCTACAAACAATTACTTCAAAAACAGCAATTTTACCATCGTTCCTGAGGAATAATGTAGCTATCTAGTAGCTATTTTATTAATTAAAATTGCCGGGAAGCGTTGACAAAAAGTTTATGTGTGTGTGCAGTGTAATCTTCGATCTCTCTCTCTCTGTGTCTGTGTGCGCGAGTGATGTGTGTTGGTTAGTGTGCATCAATTAAAGCAGCGCATTAATATGGAATGGTGATTAAACTGACTTGGAACTACCTGTGCATTAAACAGTTTTTTACTACAGGGCTGTTGAATGCTTGAATCTGATTGGCTGACGAACGTTTCGCTCCGCTTCGCGTCGTGGCCGCATCACCACCTCGGGTGTGCATTATTTTTCTAATAATTCAACGGCCCGTCGTCAATTATTCCTTACTTACTGCATACCTGCCAACCAATCAGAATCCAGTATTCAGTCAGACCATTGAATAAGTAAGGATAATGCATGGCTAGCTGTGCTTTAAACGATTTTAATGCAGGACATGGAGGCCAAGAACCACCCGACATAAAGTGGGGTGTAAAAATTGAATGCACAGCTAGCCATGCATTATCCTGCTTATACAGGTCATTTGCCAGCAATGACAACTTAAATCTGTTAATGATGTTTGTAGCGCAATATTTGACCGGAAGGGTTAAAAATGGCGGTTATTTTCGTCAGTCACGGCATGTTAGCTCTAGCATTCTGTCCACTTCAAATCAGACACAGAGATGAAATAGTGCGGTAAGATCATATTTATGTGAATGAATTACAGCATCTAATTGTCGACCGAGAGTAAGAAAGACAGAGATTACAGTTATGTAGGCTATGTGAGTTACCTGAGTCTGCTCATCTCTCTCTACAAACAATGAAGCTTTGTTTACTTCGGGCCATTGAATGACTGGCTGACGAACGTTCTAAGGTGTGCAGTTATTTTCAGGGAAACCCATAGGAAACGTAGTTCCAGGCAGGTTTTGACCACATTTCACCTCAGTATCACTTCGCCAAATGATTTGAGTTATTTCAAAGGCCCTTACAGCCTAAAACAGCAAAATAACCAAAACCCACAACAACACTGACCGAACAAATAAATACAGTAAACAATAGGATAAAAACGACAGAATAGTCTTTTTGCTACAAAATTACATTTTATTAGCTATGTACGGAAAGCACATACTTACACTGCTGAGAGATGCACAGACACAAGAAAGGTAATTCACACTCTTAAATCTCTCTCTCTCATAACTTAGTTGTTAACTGCATTAGTCTGCTTTTAATGGCTCAAGCATCCGATACTAGGTCTAAAATGACGTTTTGGAATTAGCAATGGAGTCGTTGGATGCGATGCGTAAGTAAATATATAAAGTAAATATGCGTAAATATATCATCTGATTGATGTCTTTATGTAGTATCCTTTCTGAAATACTTTATGCACTGCACCCCAACATAAAGTATTGCAGTGTAGTAACCATATAAGTGGAATAATTTACTCTGGTTCGTTGAATTATTAGAAAATAATGCACACCACCGGTGTAACAGCCACTCCGCTTCGGTCGTGGCCGCATCACCACCTCGGGTGTGCATTATTTTCTAATAATTCAATTCCTTACCTATACACTATGAGGATACTTTGTTTATTTATTTATTTTTGTTAATGGCTATCGTTAACCTTCTGGTTATCAAAATTCTTCAGAATATCCTCTTTTGTGCCGAACAGATGAAAGAAACTCATGTTTGGAACTATTTTAGGGTGAATAAATGATGACAGAATTTTCACTTTTGGGTGAACTATCCCTATAAGTAGCCTATACCATATTTTACGTTTTAGAGTTCTTCACCGATTTAGAAAATTAATGGAAAAAATCATTCTGGATCCAAAGCCCCTGAAAAAGTGGTCTCTACTGTGCTGTATATTCAAGGCTTGGTCAAGGTCTCAATATGAGTCATTTCTCTCTGGCTACAAACGTCATTAATGATAGTTAATGTCATTCATTTTTGCAGTGACTTACATAGTTCTTTATGAATGCTGACATATACAATAAATTCAGAAGACTGTTACTGTACAGAATGTGGTGTACAATTCAGTCATTGTATGAGACTTTGGCTGGCAAGACTGCCAGAGTGGAAGAGAGAGCGAGCACTGAGAAATGACATCCTTCAATTGCTGTGATTTTTCACTTCCACATTTGGAGTAGCATTATATACATGAGGTTGAAACTGAGCTCCGCTATACTTTCCCCTTCCCATGAATTCATCGAGACATACTGCACTCAAAGAGCTTCAGAATGTGAATCTAAACTCAGCTGCCCCTCTGGGTATATTAATCAAATCCTTCTTGTTGGGGATTGTACAGTAACATGCGGTTGTATTATTTGGCAAAATATACTGTAAGCAACTGAAATATTGAGATTAATCTGGAAAATCCTAAAAACCAAGGGCAGTGCTGAATGCTTACTGAACTTTTTGGGTTGTGCTTTGGATAAAATGCAGGACAGTCTGTGTAAAAACAACTGGGTGTTGTTGAGAAAAGTGGCTTGCTGTCCCACAACGCTGCCAAAGACGTAAGAAGTGGAATATTCCCCTGGAAAGAACTTTTATGTGTTGTCTATAAGTGTATATCTGGGTGTGGGTGTGTGTGAGTGAGTGAGTGAGTGAGTG
>JAFVLL020015383.1:7500-53522 GCA_021397915.2 Tor tambroides
CTGGACTCTGAACAATTCAAAGTGCTTTTCCCCTGAAAGTACACGTGAATGATGCTTGTGTGCTTGTGCATATGAGGAGAGGGTCATTTCACAGTGTAAACAAAGACATTTTGATGTCAAACTGAGTTTAGTCAAAACCCAGACATTTTTGGCAATTTAGAAATCTCGGGCAGGATGTGTCCGGGAAAAAGAGTTACTGTACAGTATGAGTCCTTCAGAAATACATGGGCTTACATTATTACACATTCCTCCTCATACTACCCATGAGATTGAAGGGGGATTTCAGCATTCTTCATGACCGAACCAGACCATTAAAATCACTCCATCCATCCAGAAGCAAAATTTACGCCCTGCACTAATTCTCACCGACAACCATCAAAACAATTTCCCATCTTGATCAGAACATTAAAGTTTCTTTGTTTAATTTTGCCGGTTCAGATCCCCGACCAGTCGTCCCCTCGTCTGTGGCACTGCATTCAAAACAATCACTGTTTTGACAAAGCAGGCAGAAAGATGCCCTGATATCTGCCGTTTGTGTTTTTTCCGACGTTCAGTATGCAACCGAGCACAGGTTGTTTTCCAACCAGCCCTGAGTGAATTCGCTGTAAATAAACAGTGTGGCAGTCTACATAGTCTCACTCTTCCATAGGTAAACACTTCACGGGAAAATCCATTTAACCACAATTGCACTGAAAACATGTAATCAGCCAAGCAAAGTTTTCTCTCATTCTGTATTGTGTTTATTTACCCCTCACTTTTTCACGATTGGCAAGCGTCTGAGCATAGGATTATTTATTTTTTATTATTCTTGACCAGACAGCTTGATTCTTTGGTGTGGCCAAGGTTTTTTGCAGAGATCTGAAACATACGAGACACATAAACACTCCCATATATATAGTACAGTGACATTCAGAGTGTCTGCTCTGGTTGACATCATGCTAGAACAGATAAACAACTGAAATACATTTATATGTGAGTGTTTATCTTTGAATAGATGACGATGCACGAAAGTCATTTAAATCATATGCGTTTTGACAGGAACTTAAGATGAGGTCTGGCTAAAATATAAATCTGAAATCCACATACCAGCTCTTATTTGTTTACAGTGTGTCATACAGTATTATCCACATACCTCAGCAATGACATCTGTCAGGAAACCAGTTTCCTCTGAGCTTCAATTCCTCTAGAATCCAAACGTAAACATTGTGCGTTCGCTAGAGATCATTTTGTTTGTTCTTGGGAGATCATAAGTTGGATTCATTCGTCTACTTCCCTAAAAATAAAAAATAAAAAGATATTTTTATAATTGTTTCTCCTAGACAAATAGTTCAACATTTCAGTATGCACTCCAAAATCAAATGACCCACATTGATTTTTGCAATAGCTCTGTATTCTTACTCTATGCCAACTGTCTCATTTGTTCCTATCTTTATTTCTCCTTAGGAGTATTAAATCTAAGAAAAAGCTGATGAAACATAACTGCGAACTCTGAGTCTCCCGAGCTATGAGAGAACAACCTGTGAACAATAAAATTTTCCTTTCTGTCTATTTGCAGCTTTGAAAATATCAAATGTAACTTGAGCTGAATAAATCAAATACTTCAGTGACTTTGAGAGATTTTTATAAAAGACCCCATTGTGAGATGTCTGGGTGCATGTGGAGCAAAAAATATACCTGTAAATTATACTTTTGTGTGAAAAAGAATAAAAGTTGTCAGAGTTTTACTGCCTCTAGTGTTCATTTCAACTGGAAACTGCAGCGGTTTTGGTATGTATAGGTACGTTTTTTCAGTTTTGCAGAAATGTATGTATAGGCACATATTTCCAATGAGCCTAGGTTGGTAATGTCAGCCAGCTGGTGGACACACTCTTGCTTGTGCCTCGACAATGGGGGGAACATTTGTTTGTGTGTGTGTGTGTGTGTGTGTGTGTGTGTGTGTGTGTGTGTGTGTGTTTTAGCCACTAAAAAATGTCATAAAAATCTGTAAGGTGTTCTGAGTAATGGTGCAGGTGTTAAAAATGTGTTTAGCTTTACATCACTATGACCTACAACAACCATACACCAGCTTTCATGTGACTCATGTGTAAAAGCTCAAAATGAATGCCTTCACATTAATAACAATACGTTAAACAAGAAGGGAGATGAGCTGCATGCAATGCATCATATATGGGCAAACTATTCCATGTTTCACATGGAAAGGATTAACCAGATACTGTAAGTAAAATGTTGGCTTTGATATTTTAAATATGTGCTTGGGATGTTTAGAAAGATCCTAATATAAACTGACAGGGACTACCCACTGGTTCAGACTAAAGTCATTTATTTGTATTGAATTCTACTTTAAGGCTGTGTTCAATGTCTCACCCAGACGAACACCCCAAATGAATGTCTGCCCTGAGACATTGGGTGTTAACAACAGCTGTCTGGATATCAAAACAAAGCAAGAAAAAAAAATGCTAAGAATTTTGCATGAACACACATACAAACACATGCACATGTTGTTCTATAAATCTCTTATAAATATGAACCCAGAACAGTACTTAAAAGTGAAGTGTATAATGACAGGTTTCCCAAACACACCCTTTGACTGTCATTTGTCTAGAAAATATCCAAAAAATATAGTCCCACCCCAACCTAATTCCATTGGTTGAGCCGATGTTGGTGTTTTGGACTCGCTGGGATACTTTACACTTGTTTACTTTATGAGGGAATGTTACAGCATGTACATTTGTAAGAAACAAATCCAGTAAGACATTTTTAACTTTAAACTACTGCTTCTGGCTAAAACACAAGTCTTCTATACATAATATTACTTTCTCCAGTAAAAAAAGTCATCTTGTTTGAATCAGGAGAGAAATATGCACAGATCAAGCACTGTTTACAAGCAAAAACGGTCCAAAACTGATCTAAACAAATATGTCGGTGAGATTTGATGTGAAATGACAAAAGGGGATGGACTTTTTCACTGGAGGATGGATTATGGACTCCTTTTATGGCCAGAAGCAAGTTAAAATGCCTTAATGATGGATTTGTTTCTTATAAACATGCAGTTTTTCGCTTCACAAGACATTAATTGATGTACTGGAGTCTTTTGGATTACTTGTGGATTATTGTGTTGTTTTTATCAGCTGTTTGGACTCTCATTCTGACGGTACCCATTCACTGCAGAGGATCCACTGGTGAGCAAGTGATGTAATACTAAATTTCTCCAAATCTGCTTCGATGAAGAAACAAATTTATTTACATCTTGGATGGCCTGAGTGTGAGTAAATTTTAATTTTGGGGTGAATTACTCCTTTAAACAGGATAGGCGTATTTTACCATAAAAGAAATGACACACTTAACCTTTAAAACCACACATTTCAAACTAACGTGCCCTCCAGCCCTTTGAAGATGGACATTTCTTGCCACAATGTTCCCACATTCACAATCCACACTCGTCAGGGTGTTCACCTTTCCTTCCCATCCTGTCCTCTCTCTCAAGCTCTGATTCCACCCATGCCTTGGGCTTTTCCACTTTGGCATGAAACCCAGTAGACACTTTTCCTCGTGAATCATATCAAAGCCATTTGCTATGATTCAATTACCCTGTCAGCTGAGGGTATCCATTTTCATTTGTACAAAACCTGAGATGATGTGCTTGCAATGGAATTCCACTGAAAATAACACAATTAACCTTTCTGCCTTCTTACTAGTTTAATGTGTGTGTGTGTGTATCTCATAATGCCAATCATATTAAGTCTACACCTCCATTTAATTAGTTTGAATATCCCTAGCCTCTTCAAATCAGAATAATGAGACAACTCCTGGGTCATTCATGCATTATGCAGTACCTTTTGAACTCTCTTACTTTTACATAATGAATACTGTGTGTTTGTGCTGTAATTTAGGGAGGCATTTCTATAAGGCCTTCAGAAATATGTTCAGGTCAATGTCAGACTTAATGTGTATTATATTTTGATCATTTTACACAATAGCAAGACAAACAGCATTAATGCAAACCTAACAGGATGAAAATAAAAAGGTAATGCTAGCCATTTCTAAGCAATGATTATTAGCTTAAATGAGAGTGTCATGTGGAACCATCTTGTGATTCTATCATCTCAAATGTATATCAATTTATCAAACATGAAGAAATGTTTTAGAGCAAGACAAACAAATTGATACCACTACATCACAGAATCCATTAAATCCATTGTTAATACTTACTAATGTTTGTGCTGTTGTTTTCCCTCCAAAATGATGTCACTTCCTGAAGGATGATCTCACTAGAAGAAAAACATCAACTTAATAAAAGAATAAAATGACAGTGATAAGACACAGAAAAAAACTATAAACTAATTAACAATTAAAATCTGAAAACTTTTGTTTCAAACATTTGGATTAAAGAATAAAATAAAATAAAATTATTCAAAATGATTTAAAATGCATATCTATTAAATATTTCCATCTTTTTGATTTTTATTATTTTAATATTTTATCCTGAATATAAAGACAGATGAATCATGAAAATGGACTGCAGTGCACAATATCCTCCTTTTCAGTCCTCCAGTCCTTTCTTCTGTTGAACTGGCAGCTGTGCAGAGGCAGTAGGGCTGCAGTGGCAGTAGGTCAAAGTCCCACAGCTTGTGACAGAGAGGAAACGAGGGTGAGAAGCATGGGATCGGCACTTCCTGCCTAACTAGTGACTGACAGACACCACTGGGCTTTGTCCTCCTCCCACTGGTACTTGCTGTCTGCTGGCTCTTTTGTGGCCTGGGCGTTGCTATGATGGACAGATAGCCATTTAAACTCAGAGGGAGGAGGGGAAGCCAAAGCAAAGATGACAAATCTAAGTCAAAGAATTCTGGATAGTAAAATTTAAAACCAGGTGGTTTGACGTCTGGCCAGGCTTATGATCAGCTGATAATATAGCAGTTCTTCAGTGCTGTCCAGCTGACAAATGCCCAAAACTGAAAAACAAGGCAGAGATATAGATAAGAACATAACTTTTTTTGCAGTGCACCATATACCAAGACAAGTTGTGTCAAGCTTCAGCATTAAACGATGGCTGCAGGGCAAGAAAGTGGAGCAAGAGAAGTGTTAGTTACGTAAGGAAGAATGGTCAGAGAGTTCACAAAGTGAGTGTGAATCCTGGAAGATACTCATACAGATACAATACATGCTTTGTATGTATTACCTCAACACGTTCCATTCAATTGTCTCATCTGAAAACAACACTCTTCCAATCAAAAAGATGTTCTTATGCCTCCTAATAATCCTCCATGATCTACAGGACGAGAGTTACACCCTACATTTAAAAACTATGGATCTTTTTAAGGTCAAAATGTTCTGTATTGGCAAGGATTTGGGGTACACATTAATTTTTCATTGCAAACACAGTTTTTGCCTAAGGCAAGCTGTCATTTGTCAGAATTTTGCTGTGGAGTGATTTCAGCATTGAGACTTCATTACATAGTCAACTCTACTAATAATTTAGCAAGATAAGAACATTGTGACCCAGCCCACCGACCAATCTCTCTCTCTCTCTTTCTTTCCTTAGAATGTGTGTCTTACTGTATTCTTCCATCCGCAGAGATTGGCATCTATGGGAAAGAGAGCAAGTATGAAGCATACTGTAGTATATTCAGGGTTATACGCAATGCCTGTGGTCCAGTCTAACAGCTTTATGCTTCTCTCGCCTTATCGGACATCTGCACTCTAGAGGGAAATTGCACAGGACCCCACAGACCGTCCATATTGCTGCCTGCCAGTAAAATACATTCGAGTACCTATCAAATCTGTAACCAGATCTGTAAGTTGAGTGCGATAACTCATTCGCTGTGTTTTCTTTCTTAAAATAATATCAAAATGTCATTGATCCCACAGGTAAATCTCAGGCGTTTATTTATGTATGATGCAAGAACATTACTGAAACACAGATGAGATTTCTAAGTAACAAATCTGTGAACAGAACCAGTTTCATATGACTGTTGACTATGCATACACTGAAAAAATGGTGCAGAAACAATTTTCACTCAGAAATTGCTAGTAAATTTAACAAACAATTACAAAGAAATGGCAAGTAACACACTTAAGCATGAAGTTTTGCAGTAGAAAAACTGAAATAGTATTTTCTTGTAAAATGTCCTCCAATAATCTGTTTATTTACAACTTCAAACATTATTTTATACAGTGAATGGTACTGTTAGATGTATTATTTATTTATTTATTTATTTATTTAAAATCAAATGTAATTTAGTTGTTTTGTTCTTTTTATCTGAAAAAAAAAATATTTTTATTTATTTTAATAAAATATTTATTTATTTATTGTGTATTTAAATCAAGTTTATTTATTAAATACATTTTTTTATTTTATTTTATTATTGTATTTATTATTAAAACAGTTTATTTATTTAAGTATTAATATATTTATTTATCAGCTATTTTTTTATAGTGTATGTTTGACATAAATACAAATGACTGCGTGGGTTTGTGCATGCTGAATGATGTGTGTGTGTGTTCCACATTCCTCACATGAATCAGTTGGACTTGTAGCTGTATCCTGTGAGAGGCTCTAATGACGGTAGTTTGTAATTGTGCTCAGTGGAGTGGGGAGAACTGTTCAGCGATAAACTGTCTGTCCCTGGTTAAGTAAACTCAACAGGTCAGGGGGGAATTGTTTTAGAGATGACCCTTTCTATTCTGTCTGACCAGAAAATGCCATTAAAGACTGAAATAGTTGTGCACGTCTGTCTATGTGTGCATGTAAATATATGTGTAAGTATGCAGCCGTGCAGCTATGTGGCTTGTGTCCCAATTTATATTTTTACAACCCCAGTACAGCCAAATTTTATAGTGACTGACAGTCAGTCATTTGAGGAATGTAATTGAAATTGTAGGCACATTTTCAAAAAGTGTTGTTTTAAAGGTGCCATAGAATGGAAAACTGTATTTACCTTGGCATAGCTGAATAATAACAGTTCTGTACATGAACATGACATACAGTGAGCCTCAAACACCATTGTTTCCTCCTTCTTATGTAAATCTCGTGAATAAAAAAGACCACTGAAAAATAGGCGAATCAGAACATAACACCGACTGAGACGTAACAGTTGGGGTCACTAATCGTTACACCCCCAACATTTGCATAAACCCGCCCATGTTCTAGGCCAGCCGAACCATCAGAAGTTCTGCAGGTATTGTGAAGAAACAAGCGAGGACAACAGCGAAAATGGCAGATCATGGAAATAAATGTTATGTTCCAGGCTGTGCAGGGGATGTGAAGTGCAGGGATGAGTTGGTGTCTGTATTCAGAAAGGCACGGAAAGCAAATAACGCGTTCTAATAAAATAACACAAGCCACTAAAGGGACATGTTTAGCTCCTTGCCAGCGGTAGCCTGTTACATTGCAGTACATAAGATTTCACTTTTCACATAAACAGAGTAAGGAGAGATGTCTGAGGATGATGGCAAATGATTTACAGATCCTGAGCACCACTGACAA
Organism: Tor tambroides; assembly: GCA_021397915.2. Taxonomy (NCBI): domain Eukaryota; kingdom Metazoa; phylum Chordata; class Actinopteri; order Cypriniformes; family Cyprinidae; genus Tor; species Tor tambroides. The sequence goes on from JAFVLL020015383.1 coordinate 14,987, forward strand.
GCATCTGATCTTGTAAAATGTGTGGTAAGTACTGCCGCTCCATAGCATAAACAGAGTTACATGCGATCACGAATATCGAAAGTGAAAGTAAAATGCGATCGTGCATTTGAAAACAGTTTCAGTGCCCAGCATATTAATAATGGCTCCCTGATGCCAGCATTTTATTTACTGTATAATTACCCAACGATATAACTGCGCGAGAAAGTATTGAAATATATATTTTCCCTGTGTTTCCTTCCTGTGAGCTACTGAAATGAGCCGCACTGTGAAACAGCCAATCAGAGCAGAGCTCAACATTATTATTCATGACCCTTCCACATAAGCCAATAACAGACCGTTTCATTCTGGGGAGAAATCTTAGGGTTGTAAATGGACATGTAAAACTGTTTCTGGAGAATTTTTGCCCTTACCTAAGCCACATTCCTTCTATGTAGATATCAGAGAACAATTTAAAATATTGTATCAATGCATTCTATGGCACCTTTAAAGCATTTCTCAGAAATGCGACTTTATGTCTCGCAATTGCGAGTTTATATCACGCAATTCTGACTTTTTTCTCAGAATTGCGTGATATAAACTCACAATTGCAAGTTAAAAAGTCATAATTGTGAGATATAAACTCGCAATTCTGAGAAATAAAGTCAGTATTGCGTGATATAAACTCGCAATTGCGAGACAAAGTCGTATTTCTGAGAAATGAAGTCAGAACTACGAGATATAAAAATAAATCTGAGTTTTTTTCTCAGAATTGCGAGTTTACGCAATTGCGAGTTATAAAGTCAGATTCTGAGAACTTATCAGTCCCCCCCCCCCCCCTCAAAATTGGACTTTAATTCGTAATTCGTAAGTTTATATCACGCAATTCTGGCTTTATAACTTGCAATTGCGAGTTTATATCTCACAATTCTGAGAAAAAAAGTCAGAATTGCGAGAAAAAAGTCAGAATTGTGAGATATAAACTCACAATTGTGAGAAAAATAGTCAGAATTGCGAGTTTTTATATCACAATTGTGACTTTATAAATCGTAATTCTGACTTTATAACTCGCAATTGTGAGTTTATATCACGCAATTCTAAGAAAAAAGTCAGAATATATTGCAATTCTGACTTTATATCTCGCAATTCTGACTTTATAACTCGCAATTGCGAGTTTATATTTCACAATTCTGAGAAAAAAAATCAGAATTGCGAGAAAAAAAGTCAGAATTGTGAGATATAAACTCACAATTGCGAGAAAACTAGTCAGAATTGCGAGTTTTTATCTCACAATTGTGACTTTATAAATCGTAATTCTGACTTTATAACTCGCAATTGTGAGTTTATATCACGCAATTCTAAGAAAAAAAGTCAGAATATATTGCAATTCTGACTATATCTCACAATTCTGACTTTATAACTCGTAATTGCGAGTTTATATCTCACAATTTTGTGAAAAAAAGTCAGAATTGTGAGATAAAAAGTCACAGTAACTTTTTTTTTTTTATTCAGTGGCAGAAACGGGCATCCATAGTTACGTCAATTAAATGTTAAAATGTAAAAGTATGTTACATCACAATTGGATATATAGTAGCATTTAGCTGCTGTCCTGAAAAGATATAAAACAACAGTACTATTTCCAGACAGCATTTATAGATATTTTTAACATCCTTCTATAAACTTTGAATTTTATGAATTGGTCTAATCCAAGCAGCACCATAAAAATAATTTCATTAATCATATGACTGCTTTGCTCCAGAAACCATCCACAGGATGCAGTCATTTGAAAAGCAAACTTTAATGGAAAAACAATTATGAACAATTCAAAGTCATTAGCGGCGTGGGAGCAGAGTAGATGTGTGTGTGTGTGTGTTTGTGTGCTGGTGTGTCTCCAAGGAGGTCATTACTGAAAGGCTGGTTTAGTAAAGGTGTGTGTTAACACTCTCAGTGCCATACGTTTGGAGGACTGGCTGATTACAGGCACAGAAGGTGTAGTGTATGTCAGGCCTACTGACTGCTGCCATACATAAAACACTTTTCAACATAATTAGGAAATAATACATGCATTGTGATGTGGGCAGCACATTTACAGCTGCATCTGTGAAAAATAAAAAGTGGCTCAATAATGGCATTTCCAGGCAAATACAATGAAAGGGTTTCTAGCACTGTGGTTTAAATTGGTGCCACATTTAGTCTTGTTAAAGTCACAGTGCAGGTAGTGCAGTGCTCTGGCACAAACACAACCTTGTTATCTGCCTCATTACAGAAAGATATTGCAACCATTAAAGTTTCCTTTACACATACAGGGCTTTAATCACCGCATAGACAGCTTTCACATTTCACATCTCTCTTGCTAAGTTCATTGTATATGCTGTTGGGAGTCACAGACAGGTATAAAAAGGCACCATTTTTTCTTTTTGCCGTTTTCAAAAGTAAGTGTAACGTCATAATATAATTTTTTAAAAAAAACATCTTTGGTTAACTGTGTATCTTAGATCTTAGTAATAGTTCAGCAATGTATTTAATCATTTGTTATTAAAGCATAAAAATGTAAGTACAGGTGCTAATGGAGGATGGATAGATGGATAAATCAGTAAATGTTTTCACCTTTTGTAATAGTTGTGTCTGAGTCACTCAGTTGTCCTCAGTTTGAAATGATGAATCTCAAAACCATAGAGTCACTGCTTGAAAGGGGTTAAATATGCATAAGATGCCGGGAAACCAAAGAATGTGCATGACCTGGAGGATTTTTCTGAAGAACAGCAGACAGCTGACCTGCTCAGGACAAACAAAAAACTCATGAACAACTAACAGTCATGGATCATCCAGGTAACAACCCACAGTATTAAGATTCAAGGGTATGTAAACTTTTGAACGGGGTCATTTTTACATATGCAGTTATTTTGTTTTGTGGAGTAGCCTATATGTAAAAATCTGTTGTGTGAAATAGCTTATTCTGGACTGTGCTAAATAAAATATAACATTCCATTTGCATGATCCCTTTTATTTTATTCAAATTATTAACAGTTTGCATATTCTGCAAGGAGTAGGTAAAATAAAGTACAAACAAATATGCCATAATTGCTTATATACATCTGCCAATGAACATGTGAGTGTGATTTGGGTTGGTTTTATTAAAAATGGCCAGTAGTTGGCTAATGACACATTTTGTGTGAAACCTGATATCCACTTATCATTAATGGACTGTTTTTTCTGTTTGAACTTTTCCTGTCTTTTTATATCCAGGTTTATACCCTCTGCTCTGAACTGTCACCTCTCTAACCCTCTGTTATTGATGCCATATCTGGCAGGAAAACTTATAAATTGTTTAAGCGTGCACGTGCGTGTGTGCGTGTGTGTGTGTGTGTGTGTGAGAGAGAGAGTGTGTGTGTGTGTGTGTGTGTGTCACATTGAATGAAAGTATATGAAAGATCTAAAACAGTCCGGCCTTATTAGAAATGGGGAACATTCTTAACGCTGTGCACCCTGGGAAGAAAGGGCCACACGGTCATATGACTTACTGACACCAATAACAACACTAGCAGTCCCACAGTAAATCTCCACAAACTAATCAGACCATTACTCCTAACTAACCCACATTAAATGCCTCTCTCTGTGGCACCAGTCATAATTCAAGTTTTCTTTATTAAAAACTGTTGAAATTCCACATGCCGTTAAGACTATGTAGAAAGAAAGTCAGAAAGTCAGATGAAATGAATGATGTGCGGACGGAAAGATAGACAGAGAGACAGATAGATAATGAACAAAATGAGAGATTCAGTATAATGACAGATTCATTATCTCACAAAACTTTATTCCACTGTAATCCAAGTGAAAATAACTCAATCAATAGTATTTCTATCCATTTCCACCCTCTTTTGAAACATCTCATTGGCCGCATCACACACACTTCCTGTCCTGCTGTTTTTAAGCTATTGTATCCTCAAGGCTCTTCATGCTAATGTCCGTTGTGTGTGTGCAGAGAGAGAAAGAGGTTAAAGACAGAGGTGATGGGTCACAGGAAGCCCCAGAGTGCTTCATTAAGAGGGTCAAAGTGGGTTAAGCTCAGTGCACCTGTGAAGAGTGAACCCAGGGAAGAGAGCTCAGAGAAGACACACACACATACACACACACACACACAGTCCAGTGCATCCCGAGGCGCTTCCCTTGAAAACAGCAATTATACTGCCATTATTACTCTTAGCTTTAATTATAATATGTTTAATGTATGCATCTACTATGAGAACACACTTTGCATATTTCCATATCTAGAAGTGATGAGAAGATTGTAAACAATTTAATGTATGCAATGTGTATTCTGCACATCATAAAGGTTCCAATTAGTACTTTTTACAGCCGTTTTAAGAATGTTTTAAATTCCACAAAGAACTTTTTCATTTTCATATTCTCTATAAAATTAATTTAAATGTTTCCACATGAAACTAGTTTTTTTTTTCTAAATGTTTTTATTTTCTTTCTTGAGTGTTTGCTGAATTTTTGTAAAAAAATAATAACCTGAGATCTGCATTATGTGGTAACTTTTAAATAACTTATTTTATATACTTTAAGTCAGAAATATTTAAGATAATTAAATAAACTTAAATATGTTAAGGGTTAAATCAGGTAGAAATGGCTAACAAGTACAGGTTACCTCTTTTTGTGCCACAAAGTAGCACTGAAGAACATTTATTTTTAAGTGCATGTGATTAACATACAGTACAGTCTGATACCACTTGTCAAATTATTTGACAATTTAATAATGTTTCAATAAATCTTATCAGCATATTTGAGTGAAAATTCAAAATTAAACAAATACAGGAATTTATTTAAAAATGGAATTAACATGAATGTAAACAAGCATATTGTGCTTCAAATTTGCTTATTTGTTTAGCAACCTAGAAACAGTGCAGAATCTTACATTTTTCTTTTACATCTTAGATCATATTATTTCACTTTGCATTTTTTGGAAGTCCTAAAACTTATTTTACTTAAGATTTTAGATTTTTGTTTTTCAGTTTTCAGTGTGGTCTCAGAGTTTCAGATCTCACTGTATATTTATTTCAAAAACAACTAAACAGATCTTCATGAAAGCCATAAGGGCAGGACATGACACCCAGTGACCCAGACGGACATTAATATAGTAATTCGTTAAGAGAGCCTCTTTGTAGAATGACCCCTCGTTGCCGTGGGTTACCCAAGGGCATCCACCACTTACCCTTCAGGCAACATCTGACAGGTCAACAGTCTAATTGGTCAATATTTCTTCCGTGCTGCATTAAAACCAGCATCAGCTGCCCAGAGCAGTACAGAGGTTGCTGTCATCCTGGTTTGTCACAGCTGTATGAACCTAAACTAGATCACATTCTCAAAGGACCACCACCATAAAGGACCACCATAACCACTATAAAAAAAGAATGAAAATATAAACTTTTTAAACCGTTTTAAACTGCCCGGTAAATTATCAAATAAATAAATGAATTTAATAAACCAAATAATTTATTTTATTAATAATCAAAATAAAAAAAGTATAAAAATAAATGAATTTTATAAATACACACACACACAAAGATGTCTGCATTATGTGTGTGTGTGTGCGTGTATGTATATATATATATATATATATATACACACACACACACACACACACACACATATATATACATATATATAGATATATACAATTTTATTTCTTTATATATATATATATATATATATACATATATATTTAGATATACAAACACACACACACACATACATATATATATATATATATATATATATATAATATAAATTAAAATTAAAATATAAAACACTTATTTAATTATAATTAATAATAAATACATTTAATATTTAAAGTCCTACTCTCATACTACGATTAGTGAAAAAATAAATAAATTTTATAAAATAAATAAACAAATAATCTATTTATTTATTTTTTTAAGAAACAAATAAACGTATTTACCAATAAATAATTATTGTATTATTTAAAAATAAATATTTTATTTTTTTAAATTAATTATAATTATTAATAAATGCATTTAATGTTAAGTCCTACTGTCATACTAAAATTAGTAAATAAATATGATTAGTAAACAAATAAATACATACATATTCATACATACATAGACTGACTGTGTAAATTCTGATAATGAATCTAGAAATGGACAAGTTTATTTCCCAGATTTCATGTGTGTGTGTTTGTTTGTGTGTCTTGACCAATTGTTCCACATAATAAAGAAAATATGGGTTTCAAATGACATGAGGGTGGAAAATAATTTTTGGTGAACTATTCTTTTAAAAATGTCTGCAGGTTTTATTGCCTAGGCATGTTTTTATGATTTTGCGCTTGCATTTGAGGAATGCTGGTATGTTTTCTAGCAGTCGTCCAGATCAGGCCTGTCCACATCATCTCAGAACATTATATCTGGCAAAAGTCCTCTCCCCAAGCAGTCCGTCACTACAGCTCAGACTGCATGACCTAACGTCTGCACTTCTGTTTGCAATGACCGCCAAGCATATTTCACTCTACCACAGGGATACTTTACACCCAATCATCCATCTTCCTCAAGGGAAAAACTTTGTGTCTGTAGCTCCCAGCAGACATCAGAAGGAAACCTACTGTCACTGCGCAACAGGACAAATGCTTCCCGTTCTAGCACTGATGGGACACTTCCGCAAGGCAAATTAAATTCCCCTCCCTGTCACTGGAGATCTGCTCTACTAGCTCCATAATCAATCATATTTGGATGATCTTTCCTTTTTCATCTGATTAGCTTCCTGTGAGCGTTGCAGTGGTCTCTGGAACCGATTACAATAATTATGCATATGCAGAGGAGTCGGGCGTGATACATCACACCTGTCCACAGGACAACGTAATATTAAACTTTTATTCAGCCTCTTTAGTCTCTGGAGATCGAAACGTGTTTTTAAGCGAGAGATCTGGCCAACAATTCAACATCAATATCAATTACCAACAAAGATGAATGTGTTAAAAAGGAAACTAGCCAGCAAAGGGTCAGTGTCTGAACAGTTGACCAACAGTTGATCAAAAATACAGTAAAAACACTAAAATTGTACAATATTATTACAATTTTAAAAAATAACTTTTCTATTTGAATATATTTTAAAACACAATTTATTCCTGATGTAAAACTGAGTTTTCAGAATTACTCAATATGGGGTTTTTAAAAAACTCAATTTCAATTTTTATGGTTTAAATTCCAAAAATTGATGGATATGCGTGATATGAATAGCCTAATGCAAAATCACTAACACCTTTGCAAATAAGTCAACTGTCATTGTTTTCTGTGCAAAAATTAGACATATTAATCAACAATACTTTCCTGGAGCTATCAATTCACATTATTAATATCCTATCACTACCTGTGGAAAATAGGCAGTGAACAGAAGTTTGTTTTTGTACATTCTTATCGATCATGGCAGCTGCTATTCGTCAAATTATGGAGAAGAGCATTACAACAGGGCATATACTGCATCCAGACACAAACACATTTGGTTTGAGCTGATTCAGATAATAGAATGGACAGTCTCAGTAAATTATACACTAGGTCACAGTAATTTGCTCCATCCTCTACAATCTATCCATCTAAAATTACTATGCAGTACAAAATCAACTCATGTTACGCAACTAAACAATGTATAGTTGGTGATTAGGCGAGTATTTCTCATATTTCTGTATAAAACACGTTCATTATGACACAACATGCACACGAACAATCAAGCACACGTCTCATTGCTAAAGTCCTCACAAATCCTTCCTGTTTGAAATATTCATAGGAAACACACCTCCGGCTTTCTCTTACTCACATATCCATACTGAAGCAATCTTGTAAAGCAAGAGCAGTACAGTAAATGAAAGCATGTGTGCGTTCACCTATAGCATCAGCAGACATCTGTGATACTGTTTAACCTGAGCCCTTTGTTTAAAACCCTGTCTCAAAGAGGAGACAAAAACCAACTGCCAGCCACTTGGAGTGAAGCAGATGGAGAGAGACGGAGAGAGAGTGGCAGGCTTGGCGTTTGAAGTGTTGATGCAGTTGTTGCAGCTCTGGTGGTCTTAGACTGGCTGACTGGATGGTTAGACAGATAAACACACCTTTGAGAGTACAGGAAGTGACTGAAGACTTTCCACTGAGCGTTCAGGCCTCTTTTTCTCTCATGACTTCTACTTCTTGTTGTCCAGGTGGAAACTTTTCAACCACACTCTAAATGTGATGGCTCACAAAAGCAAAGTCTTTTGACCAAGAACGTAACCAAATAAATAAGATCAGGGCAAAAAAAAGGTAAAAGGTTAAAGAACTGGTCACTGAAAAACAATAGTGATTGATCACTAATTTGAATATTTGGGACAAAGAATATAATGTTGTGAAAACTCACAGACATTGGTGCACCGTGGTATCCAAATCTATCTGGGAAGGAAAAAAAATTTAAATAAAAAACAAGACAAAAACATGACATTTCTAGCTACATGCTACCCTAAGATGCCCTAAATCTTAACACCACAAATTTCTGAATTCTTTCAATTTTAATTTTAATTTTAAAATAATCTGCAGCTGACAAAAACTGTTCTTAACAACAGAATTGATTTGTTTGGATAAACATAATTCTGAGTCCAGGATAACAACAAGGTTTCTAACCTGGGAGGGAATTAAGGGGAAATGATGGCCAGCTCCTTATAATGAGACCACTCTTAAATTTTGGGGGACCAAAAACAATTATTTCTGATTTGTTCTCATTAAGTTGGAGAAAGTTATTTGATTATTTGACCATTTCTTAATATCCCAGATACATTCCAAGAATGGTTGAATGGAATCGCCAGCTTTCAATGACAGATACAACTGAGTATCGTCCGCATATAAATGAAATGAAACATTATGCTTCCTAATAATATCCCCCAGAGAACGCATATAAGTTAAAAAGAAGCGGGCCCAGAATAGAGCCCTGATGTACTCCACTATTAATAGGGGCAGATAATGAAGTGAACTTACCTAACTCTACAGACCTGTCTGAAAGATATAAACTGAACCATCGTAAGTCAGTACCCCTGATACCGATCAAATTCTGTAAACGCCAAATAAGAACATTATGATCTACAGTATCAAAGGCAGCTGTAAGATCAAGTAGTATCAATACAGCATTTTTACCAGCATCAACTGCAAGCAAAATGTCACTGAACACTTTAAGCAAGACAGAATCTGTACTATGAAAAGCAGTGAAACCAGACTGAAAAGGTTTTAATACGTTTTAATAAGCTTTGACAAAAATGATAGCTTAGAGACAAGCCAATAATTATTAAAGCAACTTTCATCCAAACCTTTCTTAAGCAAAGGCTGAACAACCGCATGCTTAAAACAGTTCAGAACCACCCCAGTTCCTAATACAATCTAAAAACCATCTAGAACATGCTAGCAACCATACAGAACACTATAGAAACCACCCAGGGTGCCCTAACAACCACCTGGTAAAATCTAGGAGCCATTTAGAACAACCTAGCAACCATCCAGCACATCCTAGCAACCATAGTATACCAGCAACTACCCAGAGCGTCCTAACAACCACCTGGAACAATCTAGGAACCATTTAGAACAACCTAGCAACCTCCCAGAACACTCTAGCAACCCTCCATCACACCATAGCAACCATCCAGAGGGCATAACAACCACCTGAAACCATCTAAAACAACCTAGCAACTTCCCAGAACACCCTATCAACCATCCAGCATACCCTAGCAACCATCCAGAACACCACAGCATAGCAACCACCCAGAGTGCACTAGCAACCATCTCTCTTACCATGTTAACACATTTACTTGCTTTATTTTGGTTGCTACCATGGACATCAAGTTGTAGATCCGATCTGTAAACCTATCCTAGCAGCCCACTTCTCTGAAGATTTAAATGTCTCTAACATAAAATAGACTTGTTTCAGACATATAAATGACAGCCGCTCCATCCAGTCCCTCTATTTGGTGCAAACGTCACACACAGAACTCTATAATCAGTCTGGTTTGCTTATACACCACAGGAACCAGCCTAGAATGATCACACTGGGTTGATTATACATGTCAAAAGAAAGAAGAACTCACAGGAAAGACTCATTACACACAAGAAATGATCAACTACTAAAGAATTCCCTGCTCTGAAATAGAGAACTTCAGCTAGCTACTACTTTTGCCATGGGTGTGTGTTTATCTCTCAGATAGCAACAGTGATGCATACTGACAAGGTCACGAGTCATTATCAGTCTGTTTCCTGTCCGATGGGTGACCGTTCTGATCTCTCTTACCCATTGTCCAACACACACACACTTTCGGTGGGAGTTCTCCTGTTGCTTTTCTCGTAGCTTACCCTGTTGGATGGCACGGTTCATTTAGATGACACATTGTGGCTTCAGAGGCCATGCTGATTGGACGCAAACTACCGCCAGATCAAACAAGGTATATTTGCTCTCTTTTGCACACACAATCCAGCTGTCAGTACAAAAACACGGCCCATCTGCGTCACAAAAGGTAAAGCGACTTCCTCCACTTTCCCGTTAACCTCTGTGTTTTCATACGCAAGCGCTGACATAATGATAAAACATAGGAGGAAATCAACCACCGTCAGGTCTTTCATAAATAATAATAATAAGTGTAATGTGAACAGCCAAACTTTGTTTCTCTGCCAGGTCGGTGAGGGCAGAGGAGCCTCTGTTAGGTACGACAGTCTCAGCTTTCCTCACACTTTCACCTTTCACTGCCGCCAAAGCAAAGAGGCCCATACGGCCAAATCTCAGACAGCATTATTCTAAAACGACCCACGCTCTAACACTAGTCCTATTCAGCTAGTTATATTTAAGTTTGAGATGTGCGCGTGTCAAATAACTCAGTGCTCAGGTGAACTGGCTACTAGGTGGTTGCTAGGTATTTTTAGGGTGTTATGGATAGTTGCTCTGGTGTTTTAAGGTGGTTGCTAGAGCATTCTGAGTGGTTGCTAGAACACTTTGTGTTGCTATGGTGGGTGCTAGGGCAGTTCTATATGGTTACTAGGGAGTTTTGGATAATTGCTAGGATGTTTTGGGAGGTTTTTAGGGTGTTCTGAGTGGTTGCTAGGGTGTACGGGGTGCTAGGTGGCTATTAGGGTGTTGTGGGTGGTTTCTGGGGTGATTTCTAGAGCATTCTAAGTGGTTGCTAGGGTGTTCTGTAAGGTTGCCAGGGCATTCTAGGTGTCTATTAGGGTGTTCTTGATGGTTGCTGGGGTGTTTTAAAGTGGTTGCTAGAGGATTCAGAGTGGTTGCTAGAACACTTTGGGTGGTTGCTATGGTGTTCTGGTTGGTTCTTAGGGTGTGCTTGGTGCTAGATGGCTGTTAAGTTGTGAGGGAATTCTAGATGGTTGCTAGGGTGTTCTGCTAGGGCATTTCTATATAGTTTTTATTGTGTTCTGGGTGGTTATTAGGCCATTGAAATGTGATGTGATTTCTACATGCAAAGTGAAAGTGAAAGTGAAAGTGACATGACATACGGCCAAGTATGGTGACCCATACTCAGAATTTGTGCTCTGCAATTTTCCCATCCAAAGTGCGCACACACAGCAGTGAACACACACACCATGAACGCACACCCGGAGCAGTGGGCAGCCATTTATGCTGCGGCGCCCGGGGAGCAGTTGGGGGTTCGGTGCCTTGCTCAAGGGCACCTCAGTCGTGGTATTGAGGGTGGAGAGAGCGCTGTACATTCACTCCCCCACCTACAATTCCTGCTGGACCTGAGACTCGAACTCGCAACCTTTCGATTACAGGTCTGACTCTCTAACCATTAGGCCACGACTTCCCCCAATACAACAATACAAGCTGAAACTTACCACCAACACATAGAGAATTCAACATCAGGTCACATAAAAAATAAATATAGTCACATTGTCTTATAGAATTGTCTATGTCTTATAGAATTGTCTATGTCTATGTCTTATAGAATGTATCTATAAAACGTCCTGCAAAACTTCAACAACATATAAAACGTACATTTAGAAATGCAATTCAAAATGCAAAAAGTTGCAGTATGTAATATTGACAGTTAGTGGCTGAAATGGGTACTGCAGTCCGAATTCAAAATATTGAAGAGAGTAATTTCTCTCGCTCCCTACTCCTCAGACTCAACGCTCTTGCAGGTTGCCAGATTGAGGACACACAACAGGAACAAGTACAATTAACAATGAAAGGCGACAAGCCTTCCACTGTAAGTTGATGAGTTGATTTATCCGTGTTTTAATATGCCTCTGATCACTGATCTTTTTAGACGGATGCTGAGGCTTTTTAGGTCAGTTTGAATCTGCAATTTCTGACTCAGTTTGTTTGCTGACTTCCAGTGGTTGCAATACGCTGTTTTCTCCCACCAAATGGCAACCCCGGGGAGTTGAATTACTATTGCCAGTGGCCGGGGTCACACCAAAACAAAAACAGACATTCTGACATGGAACACACATTTCAAAGCAGAATAATTGGCTGTAGTATTGTTTTTCAGAAAAACAAGCATGCTTTTTTAATATCTGCAAACATATTATTGTATTTTTATGTTTTAGTACAGTCAAAAATGACATACAACACCTTTAAATAAACTGATTTCTGATTTGCAAACTCATGTAATACCTACTTACCTAATAAAAGTTCAGTGTCGAAGGCTCTCGTTAAGCCATGACCAATCTCATTTACGCTCTACTGAATATAACTGTTACAACCTCAGACCCTGACGGATCACTCTAGATTTCTAAGCCACAAAAGTCCAACTGAACTATTTAAAGTTTATAGCCGTGCTCTACTCATTATGATAAAAGACAAAAGGTTTTGTTTTAGGGGCCGATAAAAACTGCAGCTGGGGTAAGTGTGAGTCTAAAACGGACTGTTTTTGGCATTAAGCCTACGAAAAGGAAAATCTCTTTGACAGTAAAGCAGCAGGGTTCAAGCAGTAACACAGCACCGTCCCGATTACTCAAACACACTCGCCAAATCATCTCCACCGCTCAAAACATGACATTAGAACACCATTAGAGAGTAAATATTCTTTCACTGCATTATCACTGTCCATTTCACTTTCTATTTAATCACGACATGATCAACTATCAACAAAAATGTGCACATATTGTGAACAAATTACTTGAATGATAAAACAACAAGGTTTATGTTTTCATACATGGATATCTATGTCTATATCCTTCTCATTGGGCAGGTTTTTACATTTAGATCTTTACTGATAATTTGCACTTGCGCCAATATAAACTCCAAGATTCTTCAAAGGATAGCGTTTAATTTTAGGGGCCATTTAGCCATTGAAGCAACAACATAACCTGGACTATGCTGGCTTGAAATTTTCATTATTAACCAGAAACAGGTGTGCTTGGCAAGAAACGGGGCAATAATTACTATATGTTACTGTTTTAATACAAGCATAGCCTGAAAATAATTTGGACGAAGTTTAAAGAGGGAGAGACAGACTGTAGTCTGCACCTTTTCAAAACATTATTCTCCATTTATGGAGAGAGGTTTGAACAGCTTGCTAATGAATCAAGCTAAGGTGGACGAAATGGGAAAAAAATGTATTTTTAAATGTGAGTTTGTGTATTTTATAACTTGCTTTGAAAGTGTGCATCATAAGGCCTACTAAATAAGTAGACTTAGTCTAAATATTATTAAGTTGGTGACCCCAGCGTACAGTGGCTGCATCGTTACTAACCTGAATGACTTACTTTCTTCTGTGGAACAGTCTCTGTGTTTTTTGGACCCCAAATATCTTCTTTCATATATTATTAGCATATTTAAATGATTTCTGAAGAATCACGTGACACTGAAGACTGAAGTAATGAGTGCTGAAAAATCAGTTTTGCATCAAAGAACTAAATTTTCAAATATATTAAAATGGAAAACAGTTATAAAATTATTTCACAATATTACTGTTTTTTCGGTATCTTTGATCAAATTAATGTTGCCTTGGAAAGCATAAGAGCATTTCCAATCCCAAACTTTTAAATGGTCGTGTATTTTACTAAGAACATTATTTGCTAACAAGTTATGCTTTAAAGGGTTACTCCAACCCAAAATGAAAATTTTGTCATTAATCACTTACCCCCCATGTCGTTCTAAACTTGTAAAAGCTTCGTTCGTCTTCTGAACATAATTTAAGATATTTTAGATGAAAACCGGGAGGCTTGTGACTGTCCCATTGACTCCCTAGTAAATTACACTGTCAAAGTCCATAAAAGTATGAAAAGCATCGTCAGAATCATCAGCCGCGCCACAAGGATACGTCTTCTATGCTTGTTTATGCTTTGAATTCAATGAAAACAGCGCATCTATGTGGCACGGCTGACACACAAGAGCGTACGCTGCTTGCGTCCAGCGGATATTCTCCAAAATGGCACTACGCTGAAGCAGAGGAGACGAAACGTTGAATAAAATCGTTGTTTTGTTTTCTTTGCTCAGAAAAAGTGTTCTCGTCGCTTCATTAAATTCAGATTGAACCACTGATGGCAGATGGACTATTCTGACGATGATTTTCATACTTTTAAGGACCTTGACTGCAATTTACTATGCAGTCAATGGGACAGTCACAAACCCCCCGGTTTTCATCCTAAATATCTTAAATTGTGTTCCGAAGATGAACGAAGCTTTTACGGGTTTGGGACGACATGGGGGTAAGTGATTAATGACAAAATTTTCATTTTGGGGTGGAGTATCCCTTTAAAATGCAACTGTATTATAACAGACCTTAAGTATAAATTTTGCACATTGAAAGCCAAACCTTAAAGAAAAACAGTCATAGAGAGTGTGAGAGTGAATGAGAGAAAGGAGGGAGAAAGAGGAAAAAAATGGACATCAAAAGGAACGGGGAATCCAGAGGGAAGTGAATCTCCTGCGTGCGTTTGATATTGAACTGCAGGATGAACTGCAGGTGTGGAAGAGTTCACACGCTTTAAATTTACTCTAAAACCCCTCTGTAGTACAGTACGCAATAAAATACAGTATGCAGTAACGTACAGCACCGACTCAAGAGAGGACAGTGGACACATCGGTCATGAATCTGACCCCCATTTACCTTTATCAGCAATCTCATCACCGTTTTACAACATCCGCACCTCGGGGCAGCCGCGGACATCTATAAACTTGTAGGGGAAGTGCAGACTTGCAAAGTGAGGCTTTAATGACGCTAACAGGCCTGAATGTCAAGGAGAGGGTTAAAATGTCAGAAGCAGTATGGTAAATTTACAGACAGGAGCACCGTCCCATTTGTCTTCCCGTGCGTCGATGACACCAGACATGCTGCATTCACAAGCTCTTTGAGGATTTCAAAAACAAAAGAGCTTACAAATCTCCCAAAGCATCAGTGTGTGTGTGTGTGTGTGTGTGTGTGTGTGTGTGTGTGCGCGCGTGTGTATTAGCCGGGAGCAGATATTCACAGCTGCCTCATCACAAGACCAGAGGAAGCACTCCAGTCAGAGTGAAACTATTCTCAGAGACTTTAAACCCACACATGAGAGGAGTTTGAGTTGCTAGAGGAAAGATATATGACTGGAATATTAATTCCACATCAGAGACAGAAACAGAGGATTTTACGTCACTCTGTACGTCTTTATAGAAAAAACAAATACAAGATGTGCACTAGCACAGGTTTTCATACCTAAATGAGATTATATGAATTTATTAGCAGATTTACATGTGAATCACAGACTGGTCAGTCAGTATATTAGTTGGACATTACAGTATGTAACTTGTATGTACTGTATGTTTCAGTGCAGGTTACATTGCGCTTGTAAAGCTACTAAAGACTGCCCTCTAGTGACTTGATGCATCATCTAACAATGGTTTTGGAGGAAAAAAATTTGCATTCCTGAAAAAGTATTTAAAAAATAGTTTGAAATAAATTCTGTAATCATTTACTAAACACATTTGAGTAACACATGTTGCTTCAAACATTTTTACTACTTCTTGTGGAACACAAAATAAGATGTTTAACAGAAAGTCCGAGCTGCTCTTTTCCATACAGAGAAAGAGAAAAAAAAATAAATAAATAATAATAATATATAGTGTGTGTGTGTGTGTGTGTATATATATATATATATATATATATATATATATATATATATACGTATATACACTATATTGCCAAAAGTATTGGGTCGCCCCCTTCTAATGAACAGGTTTGACTACTTTAGTAATTTCTATGAGTACAAATCTTAATGTTAAGCATATAATGATATTCTAGGGAATTGTGTGCTTCTAATTTTATAGCAACAGTTTGGACAGGACCCTTTTCTTTTCTATTCTATTCTATTCTATTCTATTCTGACAATGCCTCTGTGTATAAGGCAAGGTTCAAAAAGGAAATTATTGATTCAGTCAGTGTGGAAGAACTTGACTTGTCTGCATAAAACCAAGTCCTAATCCCAGTTGAACACCTCTGGTGTGACTGTAAATGCAGACCTTGAGCCAAAAACTCATCACCAAACACCAATGACTTGTACATATGGGTAAAGTCATTTTAGACACTTCCAAAACTGTTGCAACAGAGATGGAAATACAATTTTTAAATACATGAATTATGTTCCCATTGTTGTTGCCACAGATTTGGAAGTGCATTTTTCTGTTCTAAAGAAGGGGGTGTCCCAATACTTTTGTCTATATAGTGTATGTACAAGTCATTGGTGTTTGGTGATGAGTTTTTGGCTCAAGGTCTGCATTTACAGTCACACCAGAGGTGTTAAACTGGGATTAGGACTTGGTTTTATGCAGACCAGTCAAGTTCTTCCACACTGACTGAATCAATCATTTTCTTTTTGAACCTTGCCTTATACACAGAGGCATTGTCATGTTAGAATAGAAAAGGGTCCTGTCCAGACTGTTGTTATAATATTAGAAGCACACAATTTCCTAGAATATCATTATATGCTTTAAAATTAAGTTTCGTACTCATGGAAATTACTAAAGTAGTCAAACCTGTTCATTAGAAAGGGGCGACCCAATACTTTTGGCAATATAGTGTATATATAAACATATTAGCATATTAGAATGATTTCTAAAAGACCATGTAACACTGAAAACATTTAAGTAATGACTGCTTAAAAAAAACAGCTGAATTTTCACCACAGGAATATATTACTTTTTAAAAAATTGTTAACATAAAACACTCATTTTAAATTGTATTTCACTATATTTTTTATTAAATATTTAATTAAATAAGTGCAGACTTGGTATAAAACAAAATTTACTGACCTCAAACTTTTAAATGGTTGTGTGTGTGTGTGTGTGTGTGTGTGTGTGTGTGTGTGTGTGTGTATAAAGAAAATCAAGTTGTTAATTACTGAAAATCACCCAAGTAATATGATGGAGAGTAGAAGATGACAGAATTGTAATTTTCCAGTAAACAATCCCTTCAAAGATGAATTGTGCACAACAAAAACATGCATAATGATTTCATGATGAGTTTAAGCACAAAAAGATACAGGAAGCACATGAATCTGAAACAGGTTTGAATTTCATTACCAATTTCTTTGGTCACAAAGTCAGACGACTGTCAGACAGCCATGCTTATAGTTTGTACCATGCTTTCAGTTAACTGTCTGCTTTTGAATCTCCACAAATAGTGTGTTACTGTCTCCATGGATATCCACAGAAACCCTGTGAATTTGAGGAATGTTTCCCGCTGTGTGGGTCGTAAAAGAGAGTGTTTTCGCATTAGCCGTATAGACGGCTGTTCAATGAGGTGCTCTTTCGAGGACAGAGTTGGATTGACAGACAGAAAGAGAGTCCTTGAACGTTTTAAAGCACTATGGTTACAGAAGCTTAAATAGGGGGATTGATTTGCTCCTTTCTATTATACATATTAAACTCCAGGCATGACCACTAGGTGTTGCTGTTGTTCATTTTGTAACCCAGCACTGTACAACATTTATGCCTGCATTATAGATAGCTCCACATTTATAAAATTTATATATTTTAGAAGAAAATTAGAAGCTTTATTACAAGCTAAATCTTTCACACCTTTTTGTTATCAGAGGATCAAAATATACTTATCAAAATGGTTATGAATTATTTATTATACAGTTAACTGACCTTAGCTAACATATTGGTAGAAATATAGTGCATCTGACAGGAGAGCGGATATTGCAACTGTTCTCTTCTCAATTAGTGATGTTATCACATTTTCAGTTAGAAAGTCAACTAACAGAGTACTTTCAGTAAAAGAGGGCTTCTCGCCAATCTCAGCCAGCAAAGACACATGGGAATGCTTTTTAAAAAAAAATTTTTTTTAATTATCCCTAAAAAATAGAAAAATAATTTTTAAGGTGTTTTGTTTTTAAATTATGACTGACTGGTCAAAGGTTTTTTTTTTTTATGTTTTTGAAAAAAAGCTTCTTATACTTACCAAATGCTGCATTTATTGATTAAAAATACAGTAATGTATTTTACTGTAATATTGAAAAATAGAATTACAATTTAAATGAACTTTTTTCTAATTTAATATATTTTAAAATGTAATTTATTCTTGTGATGCAAAGCTGAATTTTCAGCAGCAATTACTCCAGACTTCAGTGTCACATGACCCTTCAGAAATCATTTTAATATGCTGATTTGCTGCTCAAGAAACATTATTATTATTGTCAATTTTGAAAACATTTGTGCTGCTTAATTTTTTGCAAAAATTGTTATACTTCTTTCAGAATTCTCATCTTTAAGGTCGCTTTTTATCAATTTAATGCATATTATTTCTTTCAAAAAATAAAAAAAAAACCATCTTACTGACCCCAAACATAATAACAGTAGTGTATATTGTTGTAAAATTGCATTTAATTATTTGTGATTGTATGTTTTAATACTGTCCCACTCAGTGTTGGGGAATTTACATTTAAAAGTAACGCGTTACATTACTGTGCTACTCCATAAAAAAATTGTGTTACTTAGTTACTCTTTATGGAAGGTAACGTAACTTTTTGTCACCTGACCTGGGCTCGCTTATTTGTTTTTTAACTAACAAAAAACCCAAAAGTTATATTTTTGGCAGCTTTAAAGGCCTTTTCATACCAAACGTGAAATGAATAAGCCTCAGGCTGAAAGAAGTCCCTCCGCACTTACTCCCAATTTCTCTCAACAAGGGAACAGATGTATCAGTGAATAAATGAGAAAGCAAAGTAACTTGCGTTACTTATTTGAAAAAGTAACTCAGATATTTAAAAGTACACTGTAAAAAAAAAAAAAAAAAAAAAAAAAATTTTAAGGCAACCAGCTTCAGCAGATTTTTGAGTTCTCTCAACTAATTTTTGTAGGAGATTCTCAACTTTTTGTTGTATAAACTTGAAACAACAAGTTGAGAAAACTCAAAAATCTGCTGAAGCTGGTTGCCTTAAAATTTTAAGTTGGCTCAACTTTTTTTTTTTTTTTTTTACAGTGTAGTGCGTTACTTCACTAGTTACTTGAAAAAGTAATCTGATAACAGAACTCACATTACTTGTAATCTGTTACCTTCAACATTGGTCCCATTTTAGCTTCCAATGACCATGTAAGACAGAAGTTTTCAGGTAAATTGGGACACTCTTCACTGTTCTGATGGATTGCGATCATTAATCATCATACTATTATGAGCTAACATGCCAAGAACCATGTCATACATCGATTACAGCCTAGACATTTCCTGCCTAATTAAAGCAGTTCTATGTCACAGACATGATACATATATGTTCTATGTGTTTTTACATGGTAGCTGGACCAAACTGGCCAACAACCGGTCCAAGCTTTTTGGAATTTTACATTTTTTTCTTTTGAGAGACTAAAATAGTTAAATTTTAGTAGTTCTTAAGGTACAGCAATCAAATAATAATGACCTGCTCTATAATTCTGAGTCACTTTGACCGAGAAACACAACAAATTTAATGCACTAAAATAAAAAAAGAAATGTCTCTGCTTTCTATTGATACTCCAAACCAATTTTGAGATTCCTTTTTTGACTGTAGTACAAAAAACTGTGTCTTTGGGTCAAAGTGACTCAATGAAGCAGGTCACATGCTATGAATTTAAAATCACTGTTTCACTTTACCCGAAAAAAGAGAGATGCAATGCCTGTGTTCAAAAGTCAATGATTATCACAAAAACGGCATATAATACTGTTCTGGCATCACAAAACACTCAACAGATCATAATATAAAACTTTTATGTCCTCAGTTACACTTCTACAAAGCTCACCCTACAATTCATCAACAAATGTGCTTTCTTGTTTAGTGTCTGATAATGTTCTTGTCATAGATATTGAGATAAACACTGCAGTCTAAATGAAACAAATATGCAAATAAGTTGAGCTGTAATGAGAATGAGTTTAAGAGCTCACTGAACTGCAATCAGATTTTTGGTATTACAGTATATGCTTGATGCTTGAATTTGTCACTGCTAGATTAATGAAATAAACAGCCGAGAATATGACTTAATCCATTTTTTAAAATAGTCTCAGGCTGTTTTAGGAAACTGTGCACACAAATCCAGGCATTGACAAAGCTGAAGTCTGCAGTGGGATGTTTTTTTCTTATATCGGGTGGACTGAAAGGTCCTCCTTTCGATTAGGACCTTCCTCTCTTGCAGCTGAGACACAGATCTGTGATGTGGAACATTAAAGGTGAGCTAAAGCTGTCCACTGAGCAATGAGGTGTATAATAAAGGAAACCCAAGGGTCTGGAGAAGGTCAAGAGCACTGGCTACCACACCCCACAGACCCGTGCACCAGCGGTGGCCAACCGGCACCCATTCTTATCAGCTTTACCTGAGGAACATTTCAGTGTGAAAATGTACAAGGTATCAGGAAGAAAAAAAAGAGAGCAGAAAAAGCACATCTTTTCATCAGGAGGAGACCCAAGAGACATCCAGCATGGACTTGGGAGAAGCATCAGATGACTGACAGGATCTGTCAGCGCGTATCAGAGAGAACAGCTTAAGAAGAATAAGCCAGCCGAGACATTCTGTACGGGTCTGAAACCAGAGCTCAAGAGTCATGCTTTGGTTTACTTGGTGAGTAATTATGAAGGGCGATACATATGAGCACTGTTCAGATATGTATCATATGCATGTTATGCCAAGTTATATGGAAATACTTAATCACTGTTAGCCAAGACGATGAGTATACCATCAATATACCACCCTAGTGAGAAAAATACATTTATTTTGTGCTAAGTATACTACAAATACATTTACATATTTATGTGCTTAATAAAAATACCCTGCAATTGTACTTTTGGTAAATGTACTAAACTAGTATATTTAGAGTCTGCTAAATTGGAACAAGTAATGTTGTTCTTAATGCACTTAATTGTGCAGAAGTAGTGCTGAGGTCCAACTAAAGATAGACTTACAGTAAGTATATTTGATTGTGCTAAAGTTTTACTTCGTACTCTCATCCAGTACCTCCGAGTTTGTCATGGGGGCATGAATGAAGTGTTGGCGCATGAAAGGGCAGAGGAGGCCTGTTGCTGGAGAATTTGTATCCACCGTCGTCTGCTTGCATGTATTGCATCACAAATAATGAACTGCATACTGTATATGGTACCATAATGAAGATGAACGGATGTCGGATGGTGTCAAATGGGGACGTAATGACGTGTGCCATTAATCGATCTATATACTATAACATGTAAAACATGGAACACATTAGAGTCACTTGTTCGTTAATCAGAATCCCCTAGTTGTGCTGTATATTTTGATTCATGCTAAAAAGTACTATCTGAGAGTCATTTGTTTGAGAATCTTACTACACTGGTAATGCAGTATGCTTTTAATTAACTAAAAAGAACCAGATCATAGTCATTCTTTAAGGAAACCGACTACACTTCTTGTGCTTTGTGTCTTTGGTTGACTGCAAAGAACCCAATTAGAGTCATTCATTCAGAAAACAGCTTACAGTGGTTGTGCTGTATGCTTCTGATTCACTAAAGAACACATTTATAAGAGCCAAAATGCTGGTCTTCAGTGAAGTCAATTTTACTTCAGTCTAGCTCTAATAGATTCAGGACCTCAGCTGAGACCAGCTATGTTTTTTAGAACCTTTCGTTATGATTTTATGATGCCCCCTTAAAGCTATTTTGGTAGACTAGCCTCAAAGATCTGCTACTGTTCCAAGTGTCAATTCAGAGCTTATTGACTTTCGAGTTGTTCAATTGGATCGTAGAGTACCAGACTGACTGAGTGACTCTTTCCATCCTGATAAATATCAATTTGTCTTTGTTTTCATAAATGCCTAAAACATTTTCAAGCAGGTAACCTGACTCTGATGATATTATAAGGAAAAATAATTCTAAGTGAGCTTTACACAGAGCAGAAGTGGCTGTAATCAAGTCTGGCAGTGCTGGACCAGCTGACTCTAATTATCACTTTAATTTGGTTAATTTAAGGAGAGGACAATTGCTTTTTCTCTAAGGGCTAGTTGGTGTCAAATATCTTTGCTCAGTCTACATAAATTAAATAAGTAAGTAGTACAATTAGTTCACTTAGGTTCTTTTAGCAATCACTAGATTTTATCTAAAGGCCTAAAAAGATTCATTCTGTTGAGGAAATGAGTTAAAGCTTTGTTCACACTGCACACAAATCCTGTTTAGTTTTTAAATCCAGTCTTTAGAAAAGACTGTCAGTTTTCAGGTAATGAAATCTCATTTTTTAAGATAGTATAGTCAATGTCTGCTGTATACGGTAATGATATAAGCACCTGCTGTCAGTGTGGAAAAAGAGGAAGAAAAACAAATTTTGCTGCTGCTCGTGTATGATGACATCTCACTGCGTTGGTGAAATCTCAAGGAGCATGAGATGTCTTAAACGAGGCATTTTATGCATTCATCCACATGCTGTGTCCAAAACCGCTGACTTGTTCACTCATTTACTATTCATTACATAAAGTTTACTGTAAGATGGAAGAGTGAATGAAAATTGATGCGCTTAAACACTACTTCTGATCTGACTGTTTAGACTAAAACTCATAACCAAGAAATCAGATTATAACCAGATTTTAAATCACATATTGATGTGATTTGGATCTGGATGGTAAACATCAGATTTGAAAGCAGCAGTGTTGCCAAGTCCACTGTTGCCGCGAGTTGTTTTTCATATCCGCGGGTTGAAGCGACCCCAATAACGTAATATTTAGCCCCTGGAATGCAAATTTTACTGGAGGATCCCCACCAAAAATGTGTATTTTACCTCCCAGAATACGATTTTTACCGGGGAACCGCCCTCTAAATGCGATTGGGCTAGTTTTGGGTAGCAATTGGGCGGGTTTTGTTGCAAAAACCTGGCAACCCTAGAAAACAGACTTGAGTCAGATACACCAAAAAAATGGTGCCTGTTGGAGCAAAGCTAAATGCAGATAGGCAACATGCAAATCATATTATGATGCATTTAATAGACATAGTATTGCAAAATGATTCCGCAACATTTTAATTTTCTTTTTTAATGCTACAGTAGTTTCATATGACATGACGCTTCAAAAATGGCTTTATATCTCATTGCACTCAAATCTGTGCAGCCATGCTACGTTGGCTTTTATGAGTTTCATAACTCTCCTTTTCAATGACTATTGCAACAAACATGAGAAGCAATACATTCGATTAAGCTACAATGAAGTCTTCTAAAAAGCTTGGTTTGCTGGTTGGAAATATTTTCCCATTTCAATATTTAAGTTACTAAATCTTAAAGTGCATCATTCAAACAATCAAACTGTGCTGTTGCGAGTGGTAATGGTACACTTTTTAAAAATAATGCCCATCTATGATTGCAAAAGAACCTTTAACATCAGTCGAACCTTTGCATTTCCACAAAAGATTTTTAAAATGTTCTTCACTCTAAAAATAAACGTTCCAAAATGGTTCTTCTTCCATAGAAGAACCATTTGGGATCCCAAAAGAACCATTTAGTGACCAGCTCTTAAAAGAACCATTTTTTTTTAGCGTGAGGAACATCTAAAGAAACTTTTTCCACTATAAAGAAGCTTTAGTGGTTCCATGGATGTGGAAGGATCCTCATGGAACCATCAATGGCTCTAAAGAACCTTCATTTTTAAGAGTGTTCACACAGAAAAAATGGGTATTTTAAGAACTGTTCACTGAAAGGATCCTTTAGGAACCAAAAACAGTTCTTCTGTGAAATCACTGTGAAAACTCCCTTTTGGAACCTTTATTTTTAAGATTGTATTATACAGAAAAGCATTTAATTTTGTCAGACCCATTCTGTAAGTTCTCACCTGTCTGACATTTCTAATCCGCCCGAGGCTCTGATCAGCCACCAGGCCATTCCAATCCATCTAGAAGGGTTTAATCCACCTCTCTGCACACAAGTTTGGTTTCAGATCCTCTTTACACTGGATCACTAAAGGGGCACATTTATAATTCATTAACGGCTGAACTGGGTAAACATCACCAAGCATTAGTTTAAAATGGATGAATGTGTTTGGAGAGCTGGGACAAACTTTGCTCACATGGTGCTCCACTAATTACCACAATCAGCACTGTGATAAAGTGAATTTAAAAACACTTGTGCTGTATCCAAATAGCGCTTCAGTGTAAGAGATTTCAAGATGATGCAAGATATACACTGCTGTTTCCAACAGGAATTATTTGTGTCTGAATGAGTTAGTGCTTTTTTAATGGAGTTTCAAGATATCAGTGATCAATCAATCGTGATGTTCCCCTTCACCATCACCTCTACAGGAGATCCCATTTAGATTAGCAGGAGGCAGAAGGGGAGTGTGAGATTGACAAGGCCAGGCTGCTTTATCTAATGCCCGTAAAAAACACAAAACCAAGGCGCAACCGCCTGAGGTGTTTCAGGACATGTTCTCATTGTCTGGTGAAAGAAGAGAAGCTGCAGACCTCCAATTCAAGAGCCAAAGTCAAATGTGGCTCACTGAATTGTACTGTACCATCTCAAACTTCACTCACCTCAAGCGAACTGTCAAAGAATACTGAACTTATTTTGCAGAACTTGCACTATTATTTAATTTGCATTTTAAAGCTGACCTGTGTGATTTCTGCACAATTAGCATCTTCAAATGGAATAAAAAACTTTTTTAGGTGTAACCCTTTAGGTGTAAATAAGTGTAACTTTTTAAAAGGGTACTGGCCAGCGTGTGCTATATCTGGCAGTACTACAGTACAGGCACTGTTCGCATTTTGTAATAGTTTTCTTATTGCTCTAGATGTATATAGAGTGCTTATAGAGCTACCTGCTGGAGTAAGTAGGTCACTTACATAATACACAGGTTCTCCTGTAATTCAATGCAGCGTCTGGCGAGAATGTAAATGAACATGGGAGTACATCTCACAAAAACACTCTTCACAAAATTACTCCTAGTGTAATACCGTAATTGTGTCCAACTCCAGTCAATATGCACATTCTCTTCCACCGAATGAAACGCAGAAATGATCAAAACATCCCTTTTCGTGGGGAAATGCAGGAATACATTAAACAGATCTGAGCTTTCGGATGACCAAAGCACTGGATATGCAGGTATCATTTCCACAGGTGCATCAGACGTTTTGTAGTAATAATGTGCTTTGGTGTGGACAGAGATAATGCAAAACCAAAAAACAACAGAACCTCATAATGCTAATAACGTCACAATTGCTGCTATTGAGGACACCTCTAGAGTCCCACACCTGCACAATTTCCAGGTCTATCTGTGTCGACATCATCAGACGGCAAAAAAAGAGCTATTTATTTCACGGATAAGAGTGGCTACTCTTCTAAACAAAGACGCTGCGCGTATCGCAACAACAACATTAGCGTCCCGGCTTCGTGGAAAAGACAAAACACAACCCTTGAGCGCCTTTCTATTTAAATGGAGAAAAATAGGAAACAGAGAGAGCAGAATTGGTTTACAGAAGGTAAGTGTCCATATTAATTAATGTCCAGATGAGGAACTCTCCTGTTTAGCACTTCACAGGCTTGTGTTTCACTGTCACGGCTTTGATTAGCCCAGGTAATGAATTAATGCGAGCCCGCATTAAAACGGCCAGGTTGCCCAGGTCAGGAATAATGTGTGGACACAGTGGAAGAGCGATACACACACTCCAAGTTGAGACGTGTACCGGAGTGTATAGAGCCATTTCACTGATGTTCTGCCAGGATTTTTGCAACTGAAAAGTAGATTGTGATGTTTGCTAGAATAACTGTTACTATAGTTCATACTTTTGGGATAAACCAAACTAAGTTAAATTTCAGTGGTAACTTGTCCTGCAGTGTTTGGGCAGCAGACATCCCATAATAATAATAAAAAAAATCAATTAAAAATATTTTAAACATTTTTCAAATGCTATATACTTTAAAAATGTATATAATGTAAAAAGATTAAAATACATTTAATTGAAACCTTCAAATGGCAAAATACTGTATATTACAAAATATATTATACTTCAAGGGGTAGGAAACAACATTTTTAATCTTTAAACACATTTCGGGTTAAAACTTTATATATAAATGTATTTAGATTTACAATATATTTTTAAAAACTGATGAAAAAGGGAAGTACAAGTATGAAATATATAATTATATATAAGTATTAAATATATATATAGTATATAAATTGTGTGTGTGTGTGTGTGTGTGTCTGTGCGTGTGTGTGTGCGTGTGTGTGTGTGTGTATATATATAGGGATATTATAGGGATTATACTTAAAATCATGCAAATTGTGTGCTATACCTTTCTAAGCAATCAGAATTATGATTTCAGATATAATATAATATAATATAATATAATGTAATGTAATGTAATATATTATAATATATACAATAAGTCATGTATTGTGAAAAAAACTATGTTATATAATATATGACATTTCAGATCCACTTCTTTAACTAAACATTTCTAATATTGGGCAGCAGATCACATAATAATAAAGAAATCAATAAAAACTATTTTAAATATTTTTTCAAATACTACATACTGCAATATATAATGTAAAAAAAAATCAAGCTTAAAATATATTTAATTGAAACTTTCAAATGCCAAAATACTGTATCTTACAAAATATATTATACTTCAAGGGGCAGGAAAGTACATTTTCAATCTTAAACACATTTTGGGTTAAAACTTTTTTCTTTCTTTTTTTTGACAATATAAATGTATTTAGATTTACAATATATTTTTTTAAAAAACTGACAAAAAAGGGAAGCATAAGTATAACATAAATATATAAAATATATAATTTTTTAACATATAGGGACTATACCTAAAATCATGCAAATTGTGTAATCTATAACATTTCTAAGCAATCTGAATTATGATTTCAGACAATAAAATGAGTGAAAAATCACACTGATTCGCAATAACTTGGAGCAGAATATCTTTTTTTACTTTTTTGACCAATGCTACAGGTATATATTTGCTAACATCCTAGTAACTACAAATCATTTTCCTAACAACCATACTAAACGTCATTGCAACCACTTAGCAATGTGCTAACAAAAACTCAGAACCCCTTATCAACGCCCTGGTGATCACTGACAGGTTGTTTTCATAGCCAAATCAGACCTGATAGTACAAAAGTGCAGGCGTTTTGTTTCTCTTGAGACTGAACATCTCTCTGCAACCTTGCTTCTAATTAGTTTATTAAAAACAGAATCATATTAGTCCGACTTCACGCCTGCAAGCTGGCTCGTGTTTTATCAGAACAGGGGGAAAAGAAGAGTTCAGGAGGGCTGAACAATGAGCTGGTGTAAATTAAACAACCATGAAAACAAATTACAAGGATGGCCCATGGAAGAAAAGACAGGGAATTACTTCATTGTATGAATAATGGCATAAAGAAACACAGCTCTTAACAAAAAAACTGTTTTGCTGAATAGAAATAAACTGATTATTTAGTGTCCTGTGGTTCTGAAAATTGGTCACCCAGGTGTCTGTGCATGTTGCATTTGGCCAGTTTTTCACATTCATAAATAACAGCAAAGCACTAAGTAGAGTAGTTTAGTTAGTTGAATTTGTGTTTTTTATGATTTCAAACCAGTCAGAATCAAAAAACCTGTTTTATTTTTTTTCCCTCACACAACAATGCACTGAAAGCAAATTATGGAAATATATATTTCTATATATACACATACAAGTCTATTACAAGTTTATATAAGTATATATAAGTTCAAATAATGACATTTTTTGTGTTCGGTCATTTACAAACTTACAGACAATCTCCCACAGAAAAAAGACAAATACAAAAGCTGTCATTGGGACGGTACCTTTTCAAACGGTACTAATGTGTACCTTTTAGGGGTAAATAAGGTACAAAAGTATACTTTCTGAGAAGGTACTGCCCCAGTGACAGCTTCTGCACCTTTTGTATCTCAATCTGATCCAAACCAGTACATGCAATGACAAACATCCTATTCTGATCATTGTAACTCACACATAAATTTGAAAATGAAACCCATCTGAATAGTGCTTTAATGTCATAAAAAAATCCATGAGCTAACTGACAGTGATGGAAGTGCAAACAAATGAACATTTGAATATTGCCAAAAGCCTCAGAGTAGCTCATTACACCAACAGAACTAAAGCACAGGCTAATTATTGTTCATCTCTCCTCATATAGCCAAACAAACAGCCTCATTTGCATATTGTTTAATGGATTGTTTGGGTAAAAGAAGCAATGAATAAAGGCCATTATTCCCCACCTATACCATTTACCCCTGATAATCGCTCTGCAAACGTGTCCCCAGATGTAATTCTTAGCTGTCAAAAGTATAAATTGCCAAGCCTTGGGGCCTGGTGTTAAACAGCAGGTGGGTCGCTTCTGGATGTATTAGCGAGTTTTACTGTTCTATCAGCTGAAATGAATATGTGCTTTCTGTGAGTGACCTTGGATATTATAAATCTTCAAATGTTCAAGGAATTCAAGGTATTCCTTGAATAACAAAGTGATAAAAATATTCAAACAACTTTGGCACCTCACACAACAATAACAATGGCAGTGTTTGCTGCAGTTTAGTGTTGTGTGATGATGTTCTGTTTTGTCTAAGGGAATACATGAAAATGAGCAAAAAAAGGATTTGTATATCCATTTCATGTCTTTAAATGGGCCACAAGACAAAGGAAGCTTATATATTTACATACATTTGCACTGCTCTATTTATAGTTAATCCAAACCATTCAGTCTATTCATTTTTATCTTGAAACGACTAAACACAAATAAAACATTATTATTATTTTAGCTTAGGATCTCTTAGATGTCTTTTATCTGTTAGATGTCTTCAGAGATCAGAGCAACGTCTTGAGGCTGTTTTGACTAAAATGATGTCTCAGGTTCTTATTGTTTGTTTACAAAACAAAATAAAGCAAAAACAACTGACTGACCTTCTTGTGATTATTCTCTTATGTGTTGCTTCTTGTTTAACCTTTATTTAAATGAAAAAGGGTGTTGGGTAAGGCTTGGGTTTGCTCAGAGCAGATGCACTTGACCCTATCAGAGAGCATCGCTCGATATTAGCATCTTCTTCTTCCGCCACTCGCTCACTTCTGTGATCTATAATGTGAAGTGCCTCCTTTGGTGTTGTGAAAGGTTAAGTGTGTAAATAAATGCAAAGTATGGCTGTTGTGTTTGGTTTTGAAGGGCATGAGTCAATCAAATCATAACAGGTGCTCAATCGTAAAGCTTTTGGAGGTCAACTACAGTTATTTGTGTAGGGTTTAAAGTGACAGTTCAACCAAAAATTTAAATTCTGTAAACATTTACTCTTTCTTTTCAAACCCAGGCACACTGGAAAAATATTCCTCCACCAGCATTTTTGCAAAACCTATAAATACAATTCACTGTAGTTTCCAGCTGAAATTAACATTTATTGCTTTTCACATAAATTATGATTACTGATTATGATTAAGCATGGTTCCTTGCACGACACTATGTTCTCACCTCAAAACACTTTTACCATAGCATATGATTTGTAAACTAATACATTTTGATGTTTGAATCACACAACCAGCTCCATATGTATGGCTTTTTTAATGTAGTAAACTTGCTCAGTAGCTCACCTGGTACAGCATTGCACTTGCAATACAGAGCGCTCAGGCACAATGCTCTTAAAATAGCTCAACAAGTGAGCTCAAAACCATGTAAAAGCAAGTTAAAATTGCATGATTGCTTCAAAATTAGGTTTTTTTTCTTTAACACTGTTGGTTAGATATAGGTCAAGTTTAGCACTTTTAAACTTTTTAGCACCTCTCACTGGATATTTCACTTTGAAATTGGCGCATAATGTGCAAAAAGTAATGCCATAAAATTTTTGCAAAAATGTTGCCACAAACACATATTTAATGAGCCTGGGTTGTTCTTTCTTCTGTGGATCCCAAAAGAAGTTTTGTTGGATTGTCCCTTTTAGATGGTGCAGCATGTTTTCACAGAATCTTATGTCTAATTGTTATCAGAAAAGAAAGAAATCTGAAAAAACTGTACAACCCGATATTTTTTTAACATTCCGGGTCTCTAAAAGCAGGTGAGAAAACTAATATTGGACAGTGCCACATAGCTGTGTGTGTGTGTGTGTGTGTGTGTGTGTGTGTGAGAGAGAGAGAGAGAGAGAGAGAGAGAGAGAGAGAGAGAGAGAGAGAGAGAGAGAGAGAGAGAGAGAGAGAGAGAGAGAGAGAGAGAGAGAGAGAGAGAGAGAGAGGAATGCAAAAGTGTAACTAGATTACACAGAGTGAAAAATCAATTCTGATGAAGTTCGGGGAATAGGGCTTATCGATTTAACACAAGGGATGATAAATAATTGCTACATTCTGAGAATAAGTGTAAATCAGTAAATTATGATGCCTTTTGATTTTCATATTGATCTTTCTCAATAAAGAAACAGTACAAGGCCATTTGTGCTGTATTTCATAAGGTTCTTTCTGGAGGAGACTTGTTAACTACATATAGATCAAGTTGTAACGTGTTCAATGCAGGCTAGGAGCAAAGTAGATGGAAATGAAGATACATATCATTGAATTCAATGCTGGTTCAAATTAAAGGGATATTTTAATGCAAAATGAAAATTTTGTCATCATTTACTCACCCTCATGTTGTTTCAAAACTATATGTCATTCCTTCCCCTGTGGAACACACAAAAAAAGAATATTTTGAAAAACATATAGTGAGAAAGAAAATGATTTTTGAGTGAACAATCCCTTAACGAACATACAGCAGTGCATCTGTTTTTCATATCTTTCCCTTCTTCTTTTCATCTCTCCATCTCTATCCAGCAAAAGCGATTGTGATTGTATGACAATAGTTCATTATGGTTATGATCAGATGTGATCAACTGTTGTGTCCCAATAAATAGGACTGACAGCATCAGTGATTTTGAGCATGCACACGATTTTCATTTACAGTACTCCATTGTAGTAATGCTACCTTGAATTAAGTACAAAGTACCTTTGTAGTGCATTCAAATTATTATCAAATCAATAACATCAAATAATTGCTAAGTCAGTATGCAGACATTTCATAATTATGAAATAACTTAATTTCTGAGCATGTAACATCTTTACAGAAATGGCTTTGTCTTTGAATATTCATTGAAAATGAGTGCAGTATTATTAAATACATCTTCAACACTCTTAATTGGA
This sequence comes from Tor tambroides, assembly GCA_021397915.2. Classification (NCBI taxonomy): domain Eukaryota; kingdom Metazoa; phylum Chordata; class Actinopteri; order Cypriniformes; family Cyprinidae; genus Tor; species Tor tambroides. The sequence goes on from JAFVLL020015383.1 coordinate 46,559, forward strand.
AGGACTATGGATTTTATCTCTTTTTAATATTCTAAGGGATGGGAGATTGGCATTTTAATTGAGTTCAGTGTTCAAATAGTGGTCAGGGAAATTGCAATGTGATCTCATATCGTATCATTTGAGCAGATTCCACAACAGCCGCGCTGTTATTTAAAGGGGACGGAGCCAAAATAACACTGGGATCAATTCAAGCAAATTCTACGAACAGAGCCAATGCACAATTTGCCATGAATAATCTGTATTAATGTCTCCTGGTATTGTGAGATGAAAGAAAAAATAAAACACTCACAGTAACAATTACGGGCGCATTTAATCATGTCTAACCACAAATATAAGCCACATAAAGGTGGAATGTGCCATTTCTGTGCCATTAGCGGCTTCACAAAATTCTTTAAAGACCAAGAGTTACATTTTTTTTAAAGGTTAAATATTTTTACAAGTTTAATATTCAGTGACAACTAAAGGTAACACAGGTAAGATTTTAGATGTTTTTGAAAGAAGTATTTTATGCTCAACAGTGTTGCAACAGTTATTTGATTAGTAAAAACAGTACTACTGTAAAATATTATTAGGCTACTATTTAAATCAACTGTTTTATATTTTAATATATTTCAAAATGTAATTTATTCCTGTGATCCCAAGCTGAATTTTCAGCATCATTAGTGTCACATGATCCTTCAGAAATCATTCTAATATGGTGAAGAAACATTTCTTATTTTCAATGTTAGAAACAGTTGTGTTGCTTATTATTTTTGTGGAAACCAGGATACATATTTTTAGAATTCTTTGATGAATAGAAAGCACAAAAGAAGATGAAAAATAAATCTTAAAATCTTTTGTAACATTACATGTCTTTACTTTTTATCAATTGAATGTATCCTTGCTGAATAAAAATATTAGATTTAGATTGGTAGTGCATAAATTAAGCCACTGGAGCAGTTTCAAAAAATTGCTGTTTGAGCTTCCTGATTAGCAACATTAACTCATCTAATGGCATGATCTTGGAGGTGGGACTATCTGTTTGCTCGACCAATGGTAGATGGGGAAACCAGTTTGAAAATAGTCATTATTTTTGCAATTCCATTTAGGGATGCTAGTTAAAAATAGGCTACACATTTCAGATCTCAGTTTTTATGTTTTACATTCAAACATATTCCTTACCATGCTGTGCAAAACTGAGAAGCTACAGTACCATGGAAATAAAACAATCCTTTTAGGCATCAATTCAGTGCACCCTCTCTGTGCTGAGAGAGGACGGTGATGAATCATCCATCTGTTAAAACACACACACGCACACACACACATGCTAGAGAGGAAAGTTTTCTCACTATGTGACACACATTCATACATTTGTGAGAGTTTCTCCCAGGGCTCTTCAAATGTGTGCATGGAGAGTACGGTGAATGAATCCGTCTAATCTGGGCATTGGTATTCGCGGCTGTTTGTGCCGGCTGTGTGGAAGGATTTGGGAATGGCTGGAGGGGATGGAGCCTGTGAGAAGCTGTGGGAATTGTGTTGGGTTGAGGATACCAGGCTGGAGAAGTGGTCTCCTCTGAGGAACTATAGAGACCGAGGCAGTTCCCATGCTCCAGTGCTCTGTGGAACACTGCATTGTGTGGCCTCTACTTCAGGCCAGCGATAAAGCCTCTCCAAACCTTCAATTACCCACAATTCTCTATTCCCTTCTGTTTTGTCTCTTTCTATTTCATTCGACCAGTATCTCATCGGGATGCAATTTTAAGTGCGAAGCTTTGACACGTCAAGGTTTCAGTCAGCGCGCAATTATTCAACTGACTACACAGACTGAATATTTTCTCTTTGCAATAGCGCAGTGTATTATTCACAAATGGTTTGTTTATTTTTGACTGAACTTGGGAATATTTGCTGCAGGCGAACTGAGCTTCTACTCATGCTTTGAAGGTAAGCAGGGTCATTCTATGAAACGTGTGCCATTTTCAGCTTGAATTTGGTGCCATCTCAAACAAAATCAAACATTAAATAATAAACTTTTAATATATATTAGGACATAATTATCTTCAGAAAGATAACATATCTGACAGCATTACACATCTTGTGCTACATCTTGTTCGATTTAACAAAAATATTAAGCAGTATAACTGTTTTCAACACTGATAATAAGAAATGTTCCATGATGAAAAATAAATCTTAAAAAAAATAATAATTTGTCGCACTGACTGCAACCTTTAATATAATCGCACTGACCGCAACCTTTTCATTGACAGTGCATAATTTAAGGCACTGGATCAAATTCAAAAAATTGCCATTTGAGCTTCCCGATTAGCAACATTAACTCATCCAATAGCATGACCTGGGGGGCGGGACTATCTCTTTGCTCGACCAATGGTAGATAGGGAAACCAGTTTAGCCCCAAATTAGCATATCAAAATGATTTCTGACTCGAGTAATGAAAATTAAACTTTGCCAAGACAGGAATACATTGTAATAATATGTTGCAGTGTTACTGTTTTTACTGTATCTTTGATCAAATAAATATCTTGGTGAGCATTTTTCTTGGTGAGGCTTCTTTCAAAAACAACAACAACAAAAAAATTACTGACCCCAAACCTTTGAACGATATTGTACGAAGGACACAAAAGGCACCATTTTGTAGAATTACCCCAAATTATTAGGCTCCTGAAGCTTAAAACAACAGCCAAATATGAGACAGAGCGCTGCTCTTGTGGGATGCTTCTCAGCCACGGAGCTAATGAAGAAAATAAAGGGAAGTAACAGAAGACCAGAGATCCAGCGGCACAGGGAGATTCTTCAAAAGTTGAAGGAAAGTCTTCCGAGAAAGGCTATCACTGATTTCACATCACAAGTCAGCTTGTCATGTGTAATAGCATGAATATTTAACGCACAGCAGAAAAGATGAGAAGAAGTCTTATCTGAAATATGGATTTCCTCATTGGGCCTAATAAATATTGGACTTAATAAGCAGCTAGACAGATTAATGATTAGCTGAGTTTAAATAGTTAATAGAGGGCAGATATGAGGAGAAAAGTGCCATTATGTGCACCCGTTGCTGTCATTGTGACGTCAGAACAAGAGAACATGATAATGAAACTGCTCATCATACTGATGGTGCCACATTCCCTATGACCATAATGCCAACAACACACAAAACTCAAACCCAATGCAAACCCAAAGTTACTCATGAGAGTATGACCTGAAGCCAGCACAGGTTGAATAGCAGACCACTATCATGCACTACACAAAAGTTATGCAAAAATACTTGCATACTGAAATACTTTGTCAAAAACAAAGTAAAAATGAGTTTTGTAATCACCAGAGCTGTTCGTGTCACAGTAGGCTTCAGAACAATCATCTACATCCAAGAATATCAGACAGAAGACAGCAAAGAGGGATGACAACAGGAAGCCTGATCAAACTTGCTAGAACAAGCCCTCATCCATTTGACAACTTCCTATAACAGTAACAGGAAATTCATTTATTCACAATGACCTTAAAGACTGCCGCCCGCTTCTCTGACAATTACTTCAGCGGAGCCCAGATACAGCTGTAATTTTGCTCATGGTTTAATGAAAGCCTGATTCCAGGAACATTCAAGCTCTTCTAAAAGCAATGATCATTTATAGGCCTGTGTAATGCATGGGTCAGGGAATTGTGCCTCATTCTTTCATTTCAAAGCCAATCTCAATTGCTTGTACACAATGTACTTGTGACAACAAGTGAGATTGGTTGCTATTGAAGTGCTCAGTGGGAATTTAATTCTTTAATTAAAGCCATTGATTTGTGAATACTTGCATTAATTGCAAAGAAAACTTTGTAACTAACTACACAGAAAGCATTTTAATGCATCATGTATATTCTCAGTGCAAAGTCTGTTCCAAAAGCTCGGCAGTCACCATGAAATAAAAAACTGACAATTCAGATTTTTTGATGCATGTGTTTATTATAAATTATTAATATGTGATCTTAATTTTTTAAAATTCATATGCCCTCATTATCTTTAATAAAAAAAAACATTAGCAATCCATGAGATTTGCAAACAACAACAATTTAATTAATTTCAGATTGACAAAATCCAAGTCCTGCCTTCCATTTTGTTTTCTAGCGCCGTTTTATTTGTCAGGACAGATATGAAAAGAAGATTGTTAATTTTCATTTAATTCCAACTATAAAACATTAGTATATCCAGCCCGATCTCACTGCAATTCATACATATTTTACGAGGTGGCTAATTCAAGTGAGGTCGTACAAATTTATACGATTTTTGCTAAATCGTACATATTTTACGAGTTGCACAATTGTACGAATGACCTACATCTAACCCCGCCCCTAAACCTACCCGTCACTGGGGTCTAGACATATTGTACAAAATCGTACGAGTGAGGTCGTACGAATTCTTACGAATTAGCCACCTTGTAAAATACATACGAATTGGACGTGAGATAGCATTGGTATATCAGTGCACTACATTTGTACTCAAAGTCAGAAATTCTGAGCCTATAACTAACTACAAAAAAAGCCATTTTACGTAAATTCAAAGTGTCTGTGAGCATATGGACCTGATACTCATCTGAGCTCACCTAGCTGCAAGGCATACTGGGTAACTGGTGGCACTACAAAAGTTCAGTACCTAAAAGTATTGAAAGAAATATACACTGAAAAAAATATTAGGCGTAAGATTTACTTTAAAAACAATTTTCATACAGAAAATGCTATTAAAATGTACATTTAATTACAAGGAAATTTTGTATTAAAGAAACATTGTATCAAAGTAACATTGAATTAAAGATGAAATTTTGAAGTAGAAAAACTGAAATAGTATTTTCTTGTAAAATGTACTTCAATATTCTTTGATGATATGCAAACTCTGTTTTGTGTTTCACACGAATTTCAGTAGTTTGATGTTAGCATGTTTCTAAGCTAGCAACATGCTAGTCTCGCATAGCCAGACCTTCAGACTGACTGGCCCGCCCAAGAGGCCATATGATTGACAGGTAAAGCAACCAATCACGTTTCGTTTTGTGCCACGTCATGTTTAGGGGCGTGAAAATATCGCCACAATAACAGAGCGGTGTGTAAAACTCTCTGACATATTTTAAAGATGCTATGCCGCGAACTTTAAATTTTTCACATACTTTTGAAAATTCAGCGTTTAGTTGATCCTGACAAGTGCTCGTCATCAGTTGTAAACACGACGGCTTTCTTCTTTCGTGAGGAGGTTTGGCGCCACGCCGTTTTTGTTTCCAGGCAGAACGTTAAAGAGCGCGACACACAAGTCTCCCAGAAATCCTGTAAAATTCAACCAATCCGATGACAACTTCGAAACTCCTGAAGTGTTTCCAGCTAAGCGTGCCATATGCATCAGACGTTTAGCCAACGTTCCGTGGGCGTGATGTCTGAGGCTGAGACTAGCAACATGCTAACATCAAGCAATAGCAAATTGTGAGTAGCGCTATTTATGTTGCTTCTTGTATACATTCAACTATACCTATTTTTTAGCATAGCTCCCTAAGTGGGTCTTAGTGTACTTGTGCATGTGACATTTTGAGCAATTACTGACACTAGATGTGACACAGGCACAATGTGTTAGAGAGAGCATTTCTTTACGCAGCTTTTCTTCAGGCATATATGTGTGTATGAAAGTACAAAGGTGCAAAATTCAAAAACACTGGCCCCTTAAATCACTACCTCAGCCTTTTCCCTTGGGATATTACATATGTGTAGTGTACCTACACAAATACACACACACACAAGATCAGCAGGTTCACCCATGTCCCTCTGTGGCTGAAGCCCACTTTGGTTTTTGTATGTCAAGTGATGTGTGAAGATGATCCCTGGAGATCAAATACACCAGAGTGTATGTGTGTGTTTATATGTGTGTGTATGTGTGCTTTTCCTCAGAATAAGCAGAACGAAGACCGATCCACCCAATCTTACACAATCCAGAACTTTCTCTCTCTCATACGCACACGTAAGACAAAAACACACACAGAGAGGCGAGAGAATGACAATCAGGGTATGAGTTTCTCTCCTGACTCACTCATCTGCTATCAGTCACTCCCACACTGCTTCCACACAGCGAGAATAGCAGAGGAAGAATAAACAAATATTTAGAAATGTTCTGTAGCCAGGACTGCATGAGCAACAGAGAGATAAACTTACAGTGGTTATAACTATTATTGGCACATTCAGGCTTATTTTTCATGTTTGGTCCATCCTTAAAGGGATATTTCACTCAAAAATGAGAATTCTGTCATCATTTACTCACCCTCGTTTCTTCTGAAATAAAAGATGTTATTTAAATCGGAATGCCCAAGCTGCTTTTTACCATACAAAACATCAATAAAAGTGAAGGATGACGAAAGCTGTGAACAACAAATAAAAACCTGCAACATATAGACAAAAAGGGCTTTTCAAGCAATAGATAGCCACAAGGGTAGTGGCACAATGCAGATTACCACAAAAAAAAAATAATTTCAATTTCAAAATAAATATAAAATAGCAATGGCTGCAGTGGCACTGAAGTGTTCTGAAGAGTTTAAAAGCAGAAATGTGAAGTGAGGATTTTTGTTAAGAACTTCTATGAATTATTCAGCAAAACCAGTTTATTATTCGAGCTGTAAAGTTGTGTAAATCATCCTTTTAAAGGTAGGAATATTTTTCTAGGTGGATGAACTTCTGGTTATGTGTTACCGATGTCATTTCTATGAGTGTAGTTTGCTCCATGCAAACAGTGGTTTGCGGTAATTGCATCATGTCCCTTTCTGGTCTTTGCACATATTGTATGAAAATTACCATGTTTAGCATATTGGTTGACATATTACATAACTTTTCACAGACAGCTTAACAGATGATTCTATCATACTAGTCTCATGCAAAAACATAATATTTATATCTTGTGGTTAAACTTTTCAAAGAAAGTGCATTTTAATTTACTATGAGCCCCTATTGTGGCTTTCTAAAATAATTT
>JAFVLL020015384.1:0-106926 GCA_021397915.2 Tor tambroides
TTTAGTCTGTCTCAGTTTGTTCTGTTTCTTCATGTTACTCCAGACAGACTGGATGATGATCAGATCAGATCTCTGTGTGGAGCACTGGCTATTGTGCAAACAAAAATCTCACTGGATTATTGCAATAAATGGCAAAATGAATGTTTGTAAATGTAAACTGATATTTCCTACTGACACACTACAGCAAAAGATAGAAATAACTGACTTAAAATAATTTTTTAGCTGCTGAAATACTAGTGTTATAGTAATTTTGGCCACCACTGTAATTCCTCCATCAGGGTCCTAATCATCATGATCCTATTTCTGATCTCTTTATGTTTCGTTTATAGTTTCACGTCTCTGCGGTTTGTGCGTTTGGACAATCTTCTCTCAGCCGATCTTCCGCTCTTGCCGGCGGAGTTTGAGGAGCTGGTGCGGCGACAGTGTCAGAACACCCGAGATGAACTGCTTAACACGTGAGAGATTTTCTCTATATCTATATATCTGTTCTAAACAAGTGCAGAACATCACTAGACCTGTGTTTTTTGTGAGGTCGGGTTTAAATAACGTCCTGCCGTGGACAGTAACGGAAACAGTACAGACTGAGAAGTGGTAACGAGATACATGATATATTTGGTGTCTGTAGGTTTCATTCTCATGTTCTCTGTAAACCTGTCACTGTAGTCACCTGAATCCAGCTCTATAATTACAGCTCTCTAAGCACTCGAAGGAAGAGCTGTACGTCTGGAAAGTTACAAGTCATTTGAATCATTCATTCAGCCGATTCGTTCAAACACACTGATTCCTGATGAACCCACTGATCAGTGGATCATTTGAGTGGTTCAAATGATTTATTAATCAACACTGATTCATTAAAGAATGAACAAACCACAGTTGTTTTTAAAAAAATTGTCAAAAAAATCATTACTTGAAATAAAATAATATTTAACTGAATTAAAATAAAAGGTAAAAAAAAAAAAATCAGTTAGTTGCCAAGGCAATGTTTCCTATTTTTGTTTAGTTTAACTCGAACTAAAACTGAAATAAAAATAAAAAAGGCTATATAGACATTAAAAAAAAATTATAAAAATGACATGTACACGCAACAAAATTACTAAAACATTGACTAAAATTAAAATGAAAACAGAAAATAAAAAAATGCATTAAAAATATTAATGAAAACTGTAATAGATCACTGGAACAAACTAGTGCGTTGTCTTTGAGTGAGTCAATCTGAATCATTCACTCAAATATTGTTCAAAAACACTGTTTCATTCAGTGGTGAAACAACTCACTCTGTCTTTATGAATGAGTCTTTTGAGTCATTCATTCAAACATATTGATTCATTTAGAAACAAAAGAGTACTACTGTTTGTTACTTGGGTAAACAAAACAAATTTGTATTTACAGATATAATACTAAAACTAACAATTTATTTTGATGCTCTTATGGGATATACTGAATATTTACTGGACTGCGGTAAATGTGTGATTGAATAAGGTCAGCGCTGTTGAGTTCAGTGTGGTCAGTGTGTTGTTGTTTAAATTGTTCTCTTCGTCTTGGCTACCTTTGTTCTTAACTCTGTATCCATGGTCTCCTCAAACCACCCAGAGACAAGCACACAATACGAACCCTGAATGAGGGTTTGAACAATGGGGAAATAAAGAGCAATCTGGACCTGCTTTAACATGCAGGGTGTCAGCGGCACTACAGCAACAATCAGTGTGAAGTGTTCAGAAGATATACTGCAGGAAGTGTGAATTGCAGTCTTGACGCATCCTTCACTGAATGAACTGACTGAATCAGTCAATAACAAGTAAACTTTGTGATTGACTGGTGCACAAGTTTACTTATAGGGTTACTCCACCCCAAAATGAAAATTTTGTCATTAATCACTTACCCCCATGTTGTTCCAAACCCGTAAAAGCTTTGTTTGTCTTCGGGACACAATTTAAGATATTTTGGATGAAAACCGGGAGGCTTGTGACTGTCCCGTTGACTGCCAAGTAAATATCAAGGCTCAGAAAAGTATGAAAGACATCATCAGAATAGTCCATCTGCCATCAGTGGTTCAATCGGAATGTTATGAAGCGGCGAGAATAATTTTTGTATGCAAATAAAATAAAATAACGACTTTATTCAACAGTTCGTCTCCTCCGCGTATCCTCCAAGTCACCATAGCGCCATTTTGGTCTGGTCTGTGTCAGCTGCGCCACACGGCGCAAAATGGTGCTATGCTGACGCAGAGGAGACGAGTTGTTGAATAAAGTTGTTATTTTTATTTTTTCTGCGTACAAAAAGTATTCTCATCGCTTCATAACATTCAGATTGAACCACTGATGGCAGATGGACTATTTTGACGATGTCTTTCATACTGTTCTGGGCCTTGACAATGTTATTTACTTGGCAGTCAATGGGACAGTCGCAAGCCTCCTGGTTTTCATCCAAAATATCTTAAATTGTGCCCCGAAGACGAACGAAGCTTTTACAGCTTTGGAACAACATGGGGGTAAGTGATTAATGACAAAATTTTCATTTTAGGGTGGAATTATCCTTTAAAGGCCAATTCACACCGCACAGACAAACACCAACAAACAAGTGGGCTCAAGTTGGCTGCTGGATTTAGAATTTTATGAAAAATAACTGTGACTGCCCCAACAAACACCAACAAACTTCAAGTCAAAGAGAGTCAAGTAACACCGTATCTACACCGGACGCGACAGTTGTCCCATCGCGCCGCATCCAGTGTAGACAGTGTCACTGATTATAATCAATAGAAGCTCAATGTCTTTTGTAACATCCCACCGGGCCACTCGTGTCCGGTGTATATGGTGTAAGTCTGACTGGGGAAGAAAAGGATGATCCGGTAGCCACAATCAAAATTTTACTGTTATTAATGTCTTTGCATGTCATTCTTCGCCTGAAAGACGGCGATTAAAATATGACCCTGGACCACAAAACCAGTCTTAAGCTGTAGCAATAGCCAAAAGTACACTCTATGGGTCAAAATTATTGATTTTTCTTTTATGCCAAAAATCATTAGGACATTAAGTAAAGATCATGTTCCATGAAGATATTTTGTAAATTTCCTACTGTAAATATATCAAAACTTCATTTTTGATATGTAATATGCATTGCTAAGAACTTCATTTGGACAACTTTAAAGGCAATTTTCTCAATGTTTAGATTTTTTTTGCACTCTCAAATTCCAGATTTTCAAATAGTTGTATCTCAGCCAAATTTGGTCCGATGCTAACAAAGCATACATCAATGGAAAGCCTATTTATTCAGCTTTCAGATGATGAAATCTCAATTTCGAAAAATTGACCCTTATGACTGGTTTTGTGGCCCAGGGTCACAAATGAAAGAGGCCGTGGTTGAATCTCGCTTTAAATGAAATATGTGCATCGGCATGGCAGCGGTTCGTGGCCACATCAGATTACGTCAGAGTTTGTTGTCGTTTGTTGGAAAACGCCAATGAAGCATGTTCAGTCGGGTGAAAACAAACTCCAACCAATGCCAACAAATGCCAACGGGGTAACACACTGATCCAACAAACTCCAACAGACTAGTTTGTTGGTGTTTGTTGGCGTTTGTCTGTGCAGTCTGAATTGGCCTGAAGACTTAATAGTAGCTTTGTGTGAGACTTTTTTCATCCATCTATCCATGTCTCAAAATACCCTTTTATTACTGACCTTTTTATTTCAGAGACCCTTTTATTACTGAGTGGATTTGAAATGTAAATCATTTTATCCAATGAGATTACTTTTTCTTACTTAACTTTTGAAATTAGAGACATTTGAGAATATTTTTTACTTTTTAGTACAGAAAATAAATAATAAATCAACTTGGTTAATTTGTATTATGAACATACCAACTCGAGAACTGAATTTTGATATTCAGCCAAGCAGTAAAATGAAGGTAAAATTGAAATAAAAAAGAATAATGTATCACCTGTTGCCTTTGTTGTTTGTGTGTGTGTGTGTGTGTATGTGTGTGTTGTGTAGTTGGCTGCCCCGCTGTGCTTCTCTTTTTGTGACCTTTAAAGACTCCTGGTTGCCACTGGTGCCAAAGAAAGCAAGCATCGCCCCGGTAAAGGCACAGAATCTCTTCTACTGTGTGGCTGCTCTAATGTCACTGCAGCTGCGCAGTCTGGTGGTCGCATCGCTGCAGGATCTGCTGCAGTTTTTCCAGCTACATCAGGTACTGAAACCAGTGACACTGACATGTTTACAATATGTTTAAACTGATGCTCTATAGACATTATACAACCTAGTTACTGAGTATGTGCATGCATTTATGGGTATATATGTACATATATCTGTTTGTTTATAGATGCATGCTTTTTGTGAGTGAAAGCCACTGAAGGCTGTATTTTACAGTTATTTTACCACTGCAAAGTCACTCTAGCATACTGCCTTCTGTATCTTATGGATTTTATAAAAAAAAGTTTTTAATAAAAAAATTACGTTCATTAATAAACAAAATAATAGTAATAATAATAATAGACAACCAACAGCTATTTATAATAGAAATTTGTTGTAACATTATACATTTTCCGTCATTGACATTGACCAAACTTTGTAAGGGAATATATTATACAGATTTCATCTGATGCAAGATCACTAGTGCATAAATTAGACATTTTACAATTGATTTGAACTTCATCCAAACCGTTTTTAGAGTCAATTCTGTGCATGATAAATGTGCTTTTGTTTATATGAGTGTGTACTATATGTATGTGTTTACTGGCAGGATGGTAATGATTTTGGGGATTATTTTGATGAGCTGAAGTATACCCAGCGTCCATTGTTACTGGTGAAATTGAGACTTGAGGACCCCAAAATTGCATTTGAACCTTCACTGGAGAGCTGCTGGGAGCTCATTCAACAAGCATTCACACAGATCATCGACAGCGCCCACAACATCCCCCGGGTACACGCACATATACTTCTTAACTAAAAGAGGACTTGCAATAGCCAATGATTTCTGTTGTTATAGTATAGTGCAATAATTTATCTGAGGTGAAAGTGAGAAGATGCAAGCAATTTTGCTGATGTTTTCTTTATTCTCACATTATTTACATCTGCAAGTTTCAGACTTGAGTGGCTCGGAATCTTTACTTACATTGGCAAGAGATACTTTCCACACAAACAGTGAAAATGATTTGAGATACAGAAAGTGTAAAGAGAACATCTAACAGAAGTTATGCACATACACTCACAATACTCAGCAAAAACTAGATTGCTTCCATTATAATTAAACTGTTTATGCACAATGTAAAGCAGAACAATGGATTCTGCACACTTAAACCATCATTTTTAAACCTAAAACTGAAAAGTGTTTTCTTACAGGTGGAGTGTAAGCTTTTCTCAGAGGTGGGAGAAACTCTAATGCTACGCACAGTGAGACACGACGAGATGCTGGTGACAGACATCGTGAACAGAGCCAGAGAGATCTTTCAGAGGAACACTGCTGGGCCCCAGAGGTGCACTATCATAAAATGTTTTCCAGTAGAAAAGCTCCGAATTAAGACTGAATCACTCTGTAGTTTGTCTGTGGGTGAATCTGTGGTGTGTTGTGTAGGTATCTGGATGTGTATAAGAAGTACACTGATTTACTGGACCGTCAGGACATACTGAACTTCCTCCAAGCCAAACACTCACTGCAGGGCTTTACTAAGGTAGCTTTTCTAGTGTGTGCATTGCAGCCTTATAGATAACACAAGGGTGAAATGCTTCCTTGTAAAGCCAGATGTTTCTACTGTGTGACCTGTAGAAAATCACAGGTGTGCAGAATTTGTGGACGGAGATCGCATCGCTGCATGCGACTGTTCCGCTGTCCCTGATCTGTCTGGATGCGGTGAACCTGAACCAAGATCTGTGTGACAAGGCAGACCATCTCATAGATCTTCTCACCACATTTGTGATGGAGGAGAACCGAGAACTCAACAAGAGGTGGGAGGAAACCGTCTGAAATATTCTTCAGAAATGAATTCTATTCAAATGAATCAGTCATGTAATTAATATACAGCTCTGTTGAAACCCAGAATATCTTGCTACATACAGCAGATGTAAGTGATGAAATAGATATGTAAAAATTATACCTCCAAAATCAGTGATTTGTTTTTGTAATCTTTCATCAAATGTCATTACTTACTTCGAATATACAATAACTTTTGACTGGGATCACCTAATTTCACCTTCATTTAAAGCAAGACACTACAGACAAAACTTCTTTTCAGCAGCATTTACTTAATAAAACTGTAAAGTTTTCTATCTTATCTATATTCTGAAAGTTTTTACAGGGGGTTAATATATCATTCACTACATATATATTTGACATTTTTCTCCAAAAAACATGGCAAAAATTATGGAATGTTAAAAGAGAAATCCAAAATCCACTCTGTAAAAACATGCAAGTCTAAAATGTGAATTTAGAATTTGTCTTTATCTGATGTTAAAATTTCTTTGTTGAATTTTTTTATTTTTTGCAAAATAGTACATATGAAGAGTTCAGATGCAAAAGCCTCAAAGTGCCATCTGAAATTTTCATCTAAAATGAGCATTTTTATCAGGCTCCTATGTTTAGGTTCAGTAATTTTACTCTAATGGCAATGTATAGGTCCTTTTCTATGCAATAAAAGTGAAATAACTGAACATAAATATAGGAGCCTGATATAAATGCTCATTTTAGAAGAAAATTTCAGATGGCACTTAGAGGCTTTTGCATCTGATTTCTTCATATTTAATTGGGGAATACCTCATTTGCATGTTTTATCATAACATTTCGGAAGCTTGTAATACAAAACGATTGTCTTAATGTACTGTGTTTAATCAACTGAGGAATGTATGGTGATATCTGGTGAATTTTTACCCTATTTACTCGTGGAGCCTTAATTTTTTTATATATATTTTCCATTATTTTTGTTGTTCAACTTGTGAAATGTCACATTAGTTAAATAAAAAGTGACTGCTTTTTTGTTGAGTAACAAAACATTTTGTATGTGTGAAGTATTATAGCATATGCCATTTATATATGCTATATGTTATTTATTATTCTCTCTCAGTATCTGCCGTCGTTACGATGAGATTACGGACAGAATCACAAGCAAGCTGAGTACCACAGAGGAGGTGGTGGAGTTAAACCAGTACCTGAGACACACAAGTGAAGTCACCGTACACAAACTCCGCCATGAGATTGAAGAAGCTGTCAAAAGACTCGACTTCCTGCTCGACTACGCCACTCTTCCAGGTACAAACGTCCTTTGCGTAATGTGTGCGTGCAAATACTGTGTCTATGCACTACTCAAATACACTACAAATACAAATATTTCAACCAATCGAGGTTTTCACTCACGGTCCCTCAGTCTAGATTTGAATTTGGGGCTGTCTGGGGTTTGTGGGAACACTTTTTCTTTAAAACCCCTTTAAAATCTTTCTATCTTCACAGCGGAGGATATGAAGTTGTTTAGCACTTTGATCCACTGGCCTGAACAGATTCTGTCTTCGATTGAAGTCAGTAAGGATAAACTGAACAATCAGAAAGATCAGGCTGAGATCGATCTGTTGAAAAGGTGCTTAAACGCACACACACACATCAAACGCAACATATGCGGCTTAAACAAGTCTGATTGCTATCACGTGTTTCATCCTCAGACTACAGAAGTTGGAGGAGACGCTGAAGGGCCTGGACAAAGAGGTGGACATCTTTAAGATGAAAGAAAAGATGACTTTGGAGGAAAGTAAGATCAATGTGGAGAAACTCAATAAGATTAGTGTCAGCCTGGAGGCCGCTGTCAAAGAGATAGAGGTTTGTGCTTGAAATTGTGTATTAAATTAACATGAAATTATGGTTCTAAATATGCATAAGAAACATATGCATATGAACTGTTTGTCATTTTTTGTCTCTCCTGTATGAGTAGATAAATGTAAAAATGTGTCTTTATTTCAGTGCATTAATAAAGAAGAGGGTTTGCTGGACAAAGAGCAGAGTCAGTTTCCCATCTTACAGACAATAATGGCTAAAAAACAGCCGTATGACCAGCTGTGGATCACGGCTCTTGATTTTCAGACCAAATCTGATGTGTGGATGAATGGTAAAGCACATGCTGTCATATTTCTTGATCCTGTTTACATCACAGTCATGAATTATTGCATTTGATTGGACAAACATTTGGATAATAAAGAAAGACATAGGCAAATTTAATGTCTTTAGAGAATGTTGTTTTTCAGTCTCAGGCATTGTTTTCGGTCTCAAATGTTTAACATGCGATTGTATGTGTGTATTGTTTTGTGTGTGTGTGTGTGTGTGTGTGTGTGTTTCATGTCTTGTGCATGCGATCTAAAGGTCCATTCCAGCAACTGAATGCAGAAACGGTATCAGAGGAGTTGGGAAACATGTGGCGCACCATGTACAAACTCACAAAGGTCTTCTCAGATCGGACGTCTCCCGGCCGTGTCACAGAAAACTTCAAGAAAAAGATTGACAAATTCAAACAACACCTTCCCATTCTGACAACTGTCTGCAATCCAGGCCTGAAGGACAGACACTGGGAGATGGTATGACAGTAATATATACAACGGTTTATTGATCTCTGTCAGTGAAACTCACAGGTGTTTAAAGGAACAGTCGATTCTTCTGAACAGTTCAGGCATATGTACTGGTTTAAAAAGTTATTCACTGATTTAGTAAAGTCCTTCAATTTAGGTGTTATGTAGTCTTTTTTTGACTTTTGTTGCTGTTTATAGTTACCATTAAAGTTGCATTTACTTGTTTTGATGAATGCAATTTTTTTTTTTTTTTGGCTGATATCAGATCAGTAATATAGTGGGATTTGATGTTAAGCCGGACAAGGACACCCCGCTCCTCAAGATGGTGGAGCTCGGATTGTCAGAGTATTCAGACAAGTAAGGCTGATCTTTGACAATCGAAAATGATTTGTGGTTATAAAACAATTATTTTTTTTTGTGAAAGCATGTTGCTCAGTGCAGTGTGAATCTGAATGTGAATGACTCTTTTATGAATCTCTCTCTGTCTGCAGGCTGGAGGAAATCGGTGCTTCCGCCAGTAAGGAATTCTCTCTGGAAAAGTCTCTGGAGAAGATGAAACAGGAGTGGGCTGAGCTCCGCTTTGGGTTTTCCCCATATAAGGACACGGTAAAACACTCTTTAATGTGTGTTTAAAAGTTGATATAAAACTTACTATTTAAATGTTATGTAATTTAAATGTTTATATACAATTCTGTTCTTATTTGAGTGTTTATTATTAAATAAATTTGATTCATTTGTTATTAAATAAACTTTATTTTCCATTTTTGTTCTTCAGCTAAATGAAACTCAGTGTTTCAGTAAAAAAAAAAAAAATTGGTGAATCACTACTCATATATCAAAAATTATTATTAAAAATGACTTTGTTTTATATATTATATTGTAATAATATAATTATAATATATTGCAAAAATATAATTACATCTTATATTGCTGGTTATATAAAGCTGCTGTTTATTTTAACAATTTTATTCTTCTCGCTTTCTCTCTGTCTTATTGTGCGTTTGTGTATGTATATTTGTCCATGAAGGGTACAAGTGTTTTATCGGCAGTAGATGATATTCAGCTGCTGTTGGACGATCACATTATCAAGACTCAGACTATGAGAGGATCTCCATTCATCAAGCCAATCGAGGCCGATGCAAAGGTTCATAACTTGCACAGATTTGTGTTAAAACATTTTAATTTTTAATAATCAAGTCATTTTTTTCCTGTCACGAAATCAGTTACTCATGGCTATTTGTGGCTGTGCTAGTTTACCTTTAAGAAGTCTTTATGTAAATAACCTCTATTGTGATTAAAGCTTTTTGTGAAATGAGCAACAGCAGCACCCACGACAACTTGTGCAATTTAGTTAAAAAAAATTGTTACAGTATGATCCTGTAAATAACTTAAATAATATGACCATATCAAATGATAATTATATGACCCTTGACCCTTTATATAGTTCTGTTGCTTTGTCTCTCTTTAGACCTGGGAGGAGAAGTTGCAGAGCATGCAGGATATATTGGATGCGATGTTGCAGTGTCAAAGCATGTGGATGTATCTAGAGCCCATCTTCAGCTCAGAGGACATCATTGCCCAGATGCCAGAGAACGGACGCAAGTTTGCCATCGTAGACAGTTACTGGAAAAACATCGTCGCCGAAGCGGTGTGTGTGATTGTTATTAGCTGTATCACTGTATCCACAACTAATGACCAGCAACAACTAATGATCAGGTTTAGCAATAAACAAGATGTCCATATTCATGTTAAATGTTTTAACAGTTGAAGGACACGCATGCGCTGGTGGCCACAGAGCAGCCCAACATGCTGGGTCGCCTTCAGGAGTCCAACACTTTCCTGGAGGAAATACAACAGGGTCTGAACTCGTACCTGGAAACAAAGAGACTCTTCTTCCCTCGGTACGATTAAACTTTCAAATCTAACTCTTAATGATGTTATAACACCTTCTTGTATCTCAGTCTGGTGGTCAGAGTCACTATTAGTCATTGGTCTCTTACTCTTTATTTCTCGCTGTCTAGGTTTTTCTTCCTGTCTAATGATGAGATGTTGGAGATCTTGTCTGAGACGAAGGATCCGCTGCGTGTCCAGCCTCATCTTAAGAAGTGTTTTGAGGGCATCGCTAAGCTAGAATTCACCCCTGATCTGGAGATCACAGGAATGATCAGCTCAGAGAAAGAGATTGTTCCCTTAATAGAGACCATCTACCCAGCTAAAGCTAAGGTACAGATGGAGTATGCCTGAAATATGCTGCTTCCCTTATTTATATACATTTTTACCCAAAATAGATAGCTAAACTCTATGGATATGCTCCATGGAAACGTTGCTTCTCAAAACCATAATGTCAAAAATGTCTATATAATTTAAATATAATTTTACAGTATTTGTACATAATTGTTGTACAGCCTTTAATATGTTCGTTTAAATAAAATCATTGTTTTGAATGTTTTTTAAAGTTAAGATTAATGGGATTTGCAAAAAAATTTAGAAGTGATTTAATCCTCGTGAAAATGGGCCCGCATTTTCAAATTTGTATGCTGTTATTTAGGGAATGGTTGAGAAGTGGCTTCTGGAGGTTGAAAACACAATGCTGATGAGCATCAGAGATGTCATAGAACAAGGAATGGAGCAGTACTCAGAGGTATAATCACACACAAACACTGCACAAGTACAACACGATCAGCACATCATGTGTGTTTGATTCTGCTTGTTTCAGATGCCCAGGAAGGAGTGGGTGCTACTGTGGCCTGGTCAGGTGGTGATCTGTGCGTCCTGCATCTTCTGGACCAGCGAAGTATCTGACGCCATACAGAACAACACTCTTCCTGTGAGCACAAGTGCACACAAACACATTCAGAGCAGATTTGATTGAGTGGAGCTGGTCAGAAAGTACAAATGTGACCTTGGACCACAAAACCAGTCACAAGGGTCAATTTTATGAAATTGAGATTTATACATCATCTGAAAGCTGAATAAATAAGCTTTCCATTGATGTATGGTTTGTTAGGATCGGATAACTATTTGAAAATCTGGAATCTGAGGGTGCAAAAAAAATCAAAATATTGAGAAAATCGCCTTTAAAGTTGTCCAAATGAAGTTCTTAGCAATGCATATTACTAATCAAAAGTTAAGTTTTGATATATTTACAGTAGGAAATTTATAAAATATCTTCATGGAACACGATCTTTACCTAATGTCTTAATGATTGTTGGCATAAAAGAAAAATTGATAATTTTCACCCATACAATGTATTTTTGGCTATTGCTACAAATATATCCCAGTGACTTAAGACTGGTTTTGTGCTCCAGGGTCACAAATATTGTGTGAAGCCTCTGCCATGCATGTGTTTGCATGTGTTTCAGGCTTATGTTGAACAGAGTAATGCTCAGATCGCTGATATAGTCGAGCTGGTGAGAGGGAAGTTGCCAGGTGGGGCCAGGATGACTCTGGGAGCTCTTATTGTCATTGATGTTCATGGTAAGTGTCATTCTGGCATGCTGTCTCTGTATTGTCTGTATACTTCATGAGCTTTGCCTCTTTATCCCATTCAGCACGTGACGTTGTGTGCAAGCTGGCACAGGATGGCGTTTCGTCTCTGAATGATTTCCAGTGGATTTCCCAGCTGCGTTATTTCTGGGAGGACGGAGAGGTCATGCTGCGGATGATCACCACCGTGATTAGATACGGATACGAATATCTCGGCAACTCACCGCGTCTGGTCATAACACCACTAACTGACCGCTGCTACAGGTGCTCTGACATAAACACATGCTATCACAGACTATGATAATATTTCATTATGATCATTTTGAGTGCCGTTGTGAAAAATACAAGTACAGAGACTGTTTTCTTAATCGGATTTAAAATTATCTTGCAAACGTCAGTGCCATGAGGCATAGCTTTTCATACATTTTACAACAAATGAACATGAGTGTTTATTTATGTCTTACAAACTGGTCAGTCGATATTTAGTAAATATTTACTTCAGACACAAATATTGGCTTTCTTTTTATTGAAAAAAAGGACTAATAGAAAAAAAGTGCATGTAAACATAACAATTGAATGCTGATTGGTCCACAGGACTCTGATGGGCGCTCTGAAACTGAATCTTGGTGGAGCTCCAGAAGGTCCTGCAGGAACTGGAAAAACAGAGACGACCAAAGATCTGGCCAAAGCGCTCGCCAAACAGGTGCTCACAATAATTTTACGACAAATATAGAGCTACCATTTCAGTCTAAACACTGATTATGGTCCCACTTTATATTAGGTGGCCTTAACTACTATGTACTTGCATTAAAAATAAGTACAATGTACTTATTGTGTTCATATTGAATCGCAAAACACTTTTGCTGCTGTTGTGGTGGGATACGAGTAAGGTTAGGGACAGGTTTGGGGGTAGGTGGTAGGTTTAAGTGGGTGGGTTAAGGTGTAAGGGATGGGTCAACAGAGTAATTATAAGTGTAATTACAGAAAATAATTACAGATGTAATTACATGCAGGTATTGTTAAAATATAAGTACAATGTGAAAACATGTATGTACACAATAAAAGCATTGTATCAATTTAATTCAGTTCAGTTCAAGTTTATTTGTTTAGCGCTTTTCGCGATGCAAATCGTTGCAAAGCAGCTTTACAGAAAATTAAAGTATCTACAATATATTTAGTAGTAGCTTATCAGTGGTGACTATCTCAAGTCGATGTCTATATGGCAGAAATGTACAGTAAAGATCATGAAGTTAGTTAATGACATGTAATCAAACATACGGTGAATACTATTAACAGCAATGATTATATGTTGCAACCAAATTTTGCTAGTTTGATAGTTTTGTATGTTGTTTGAGGGTTGGCATCAGCTGAGGTCCTCTGAGGGGTTGGCATCTCAATCATTGCATGCATCCCGTGAATTAATCATTGTATCAAATGATTCATTTAAGTGTGTGTTTAGTGTGTGGTGTTCAACTGTTCTGATGGCCTGGACTACAAAGCGATGAGTAAATTTTTCAAGGGTCTTGCACAGTCCGGAGCGTGGGCATGTTTCGACGAGTTCAACCGGATAGAGGTAAGTAAGGATGTGACAGCCAATTAGTAAATTAAACAAATACTACTTTATAGTTAACAATTACCAGTTTGTCTCTCCATGTTTGTTGCTCTCTGTCAGGTGGAGGTGTTGTCTGTGGTCGCTCAGCAGATTTTGAGCATTCAGCAGGCCGTAATGCGAAACATGAAGACGTTTATGTTCGAGGGAACCGAGCTCTCTCTCAACCCGACCTGCTGTGTGTTCATCACCATGAACCCAGGATACGCAGGCAGAGCAGAGCTGCCTGATAACCTGAAAGTAACCAAAAAAAAAAAACACGCTCATACACAATTTCAGAGTAATACACCATCTTGTAGCTTTGCTTTCTGTTTTTTGGCTCATTTTCAGATAAATTAGAGAATAGTGGGAAATTGTTTTCTTATGCCATGGTCCATTCATTCTTTTATTCATTCATTTATATATTTATTTGTGACCCTGGACCACAAAACCAGTCTTAAGTGTCAATTTTCCGAAATTGAGATTTATACATCATCTGAGAGCTGAATAAATAAGCTTTCCATTGATGTCTGGTTTGTTAGGATTGGACAATATTTGGCGAGATACAACTATTTGAAAATCTGGAATCTGAGGGTGCAAAAAAATCTAAATATTGAGAAAATCACCTTTAAATTTGTCCAAATGATGTTATTAGCAATGCATATTACTAATCAAAAATGAAGTTTTGATATATTTATGGTAAGAAATTTACAAAATATCTTAATGGAACATGATATTTACTTAATATCCTAATGAATTTTGGCATAAAATATAAATGGATAATTTTGACCCATGCAATGTATTTTTCACTATTGCTACAATTTTTTTTTTTTTTTGTGGTCCAGGGTCACATTTATGTTTAGTTTGTATGTATTTGCATGTTTGTAGGCTTTGTTCCGTACAGTTGCAATGATGGTTCCAGATTATGGACTAATTGGAGAGATATCACTTTATTCAATGGGATTCACAGCATCCCGGAGGTGAAATCATTTCTAGTCAAACAGTTAAAATAATTAATATTAAATTTTGGGGAAAAGGTTCCAGCTGTTTCACTTTATTTTGTGTTTTCCAGCCTGGCTCAGAAGATTGTGGCGACATATCGTCTGTGCTCGGAGCAGCTCTCGTCTCAAGCACACTACGATTACGGGATGCGTGCGGTGAAATCAGTCCTGACTGCAGCGGGAAACCTAAAACTCAAATACCCAGAAGAGGACGAGAGCGTTTTGCTGCTCAGAGCTCTCATGGATGTCAACATGGCCAAGTTCCTCGCGCAGGATTTACCACTGTTTCAGGTGTCTAGATGTCAATTACATATTCGTTTTGTATGACTTTGCATGTGGTTATTGATTTGTGTTTGTGTTTTTTAGGGAATCATCACGGATCTGTTTCCTGGAGTGGTGCTGCCCAAACCAGATTATGAGTTACTGTTAAAAGCTTTGGATGACAATATTGCCAAGATGAAACTGCAGCCTGTACCGTGGTTCATTGGCAAAATTATACAAGTACAGAATCTGCTCAATGCCATTACATCTATCTACTCAATCTGTCACGTCTTTATAATCATTCATATTTTTTTTTCTCGAATTTTGCCTTAAAGGGGTCATATAATGCCATTTTTGTACAAGTTAATATGATTCTTTAGGGTCTAAATGAAAAGTTTGTAATATACTTTAATTAAAAATTCTTGTTAGTATTGTAAGAAAACACTCATTTTACCTGGTCAAAAACAGCTCTCTGTTCAGCACTCCATTTCAGTGCATGTGCCTTTAAATGATCATGAGCTCTGCTCACCCCGCCCCTCTGCTCTGTGCGGCTTGACCGTGCCACAACGCACGTGGAGTGTTGCCTTGACAACAGTTGAGGGTATCTTTTGGCGGAAGAATGGCAGCGGGAGTTTCTGAGGACACTGTGCAACCATATCAATTTGAACCGGAGTCAAAAAAAAAAAAAAAAAATTGAACCGGAGTCGGACACGGAACAAGATGATGGCCCCGAAGAAGTTCGACAATTAAGGCTCGAACAGGACGTTTCTGAATGGTTGGTTAATGTAATGTCACTTTGATCTATCTTTGTATGTACTGGCACATAATATTACTTATTAATCAGTAACAGACACCGTTATAAACCATCTACAAAAGTAAGCTTAATGTACTGTTACCACGTTAACTTTACCACAGCGTACACAGTTTATAATAACACAATAACCATAACGCGTTGTTCATTACAAACGTGGGATTATTAATTATATTGAGAACGTCGTACATAGAAAACATGCCGTAATGTACACTTGATTTCACGTAATGTACACTTGATTTCACGTAATGAAAGTTAGTGTAAACTTTAGCCACATTCATGGTGAAACATGCAAGCGATTAGCAAAGATTAATATAAAGGTTAATAAAACGTTACACTCACTTCTTCTGGAGGTGCAGCAGGAACACGAATAGTTGGTACTGATCCTTTTTTCAGGAGCAGCTTCTTGGCAAAACCAGCTTTAAACTGACCCTCGTTTATAAAGCAGTCTGGTGAGAAATGATTCGCGCAAACATGAAAGAATTGAGGTTGATCTGGGGGACTATTCCCTTCGATTCAGCGGTTCTGATTTAGGAACATCAAAACGACTGCTGTGTTCGTTATTACACCCAAGAACAGAACACCACGATCGCTTAGACGCCATTCTGCTCCAGCGTATCAACAATGGCGGACTATGATGACAGCTCGCTCAGGGCGGGTCTGTGTTGAAACGCTCCTGTCAATCAACAATCGTGGGAGGGGCCTCCGATCTTGTGACGTCACAAGACGAACAGCTCGATTTGAGACAGGGGAAAACATATTAGGAGATTAAAAAAAAAACACTGGATGGATTTTTATCATTATAGGATGGTTGTGTACAGGCACTGCCAACACACATTTCAGTACAATCAACTTGTAAAAGTGGATATAGCATTATATGACCCCTTTAAGATTTAAACATTTAGAAGGTAGTTTATATATGAGCACTGCTACTTTAAATATAAAATTATTATAAAATTCAGTTTAAACACTATAATCTGATTGGGTGAGCCGTCTTTGAAGTTCTTACAAAAAGAAAGCTAATTTTATTATATTGTGAGAACTGAGGCTTGTTTTATAGCTGAAACTGTTAAATGAAAAAAGCAATCATTGATCAGTTTTATCGTGTGTGCAGGTGTATGAGATGATGCTGGTCAGACACGGCTTCATGATTGTTGGCGAGCCTATGGGTGGAAAAACTTCGGCTTATAAAGTTCTGGCTGGAGCTTTGGGAGACCTTTATAAGGGTAATCAATCCGTAATATTTTATTCTTTCATTATTTCAAATTTTTCACAATTTTTTTTTTTTTGTGTGTGTGTTCATACACACTACAAGTTAAAAGTTTGGAATAATTAAGATTTAAAAAGAAGTCTCTCTGTTCACCAAGATGGCATTTATTTGATCAAAAATGCAGTAAAAACAGTAATATTGAGCTGAATTCTTTCAAAAAATTTAATTTAATCCAGATTTTGAATGGTAGTGAAAACAGTTTCCACAAAAAATATTAAGCAGGAAAAACTGTTTTTAACATTGAGAATAGTAAATAAAAAATTTCTTGAGCAGCAAATCAGCATATTAGAATGATTTCTGAAGGATCATGTGACGCTGAAGACTGGAGTAATGATGCTGAAAATTCAGCTTTGATCACAGAAATAAATTACATTTTATAATATATTCAAATAGAAAACAGTTATTTGAAACTACAATAATATTTCACAATATTACTGTTTTTACTCTATTTTTCATCAAATAAATGCAGCCTTGGTGAACATGAGAAACGTCTTTTTCAAAATTATTAAAGTTTATGAACAGTCTTGTATTTACATTTGTATATGCATATTCAAGAAAAACCCCAACAAATCAAATACGATGTGCTGAAATGATATGGAATCATAACTAAGTATGTGCGTTTGTTATTTGTCTATATAGAAGGGCTGATGGAAGAGTTTGCGGTAGATTTCCGCATCATTAATCCGAAGGCGATCACTATGGGGCAGCTGTATGGCTGTTTTGATCCAGTGAGTCACGAGTGGTCAGACGGTGTTTTAGCCACCTCTTTCAGACAACAGGCCCAGTGCACCGCAGACGACCGCCAGTGGATCATATTCGATGGGCCCATCGACGCGGTCTGGATTGAGAACATGAACACCGTTTTGGATGATAACAAGAAGGTACGTTTACATTTTAATATTGCGGTGAACTTGTCTGAAGCGCTTGAGGTCCAGTGCTGGTGTCTGATGTGTTTTGCTGTTGAACAGCTGTGTCTGATGAGTGGAGAGATCATTCAGATGAGTCCTAAAATGAGTCTGATCTTTGAGCCTGCGGATCTGGAGCAGGCGTCACCCGCTACTGTGAGCAGGTAAACAACGGACACTCAGCTCCACATTGTTAAAGTAAAACAATACAGAGCCCATTCATTTTCTTCCAATTTGTTTTATTAGCAACAGCATATTTAATTTTTATAGTAAACATATAAAATGTATAAATGATTTGAAAAAATCCTGTTAATAGACTCGCTTAAATAATTGTGTACACTACCATTTAAAAGTTTGGGGTCAGTATGATTTAAAAAAAAAACAAAAAACTTTTATTTAGAAAGATTTGCATTTTTTTTTTTTTTTTTTAATTTTCAAGTCTTGTATTTTAAATATGAATAACTAAATTTCTAGTTCAAAGTCATTTGTTTACTACATTTTGTAAATAAGTTTGAATCAATTATTATTATAATATGTGCATAAAATTTGCTTTTGGTTTTACTTTCCAAGTTTTAGCTTTTTTTTGTTTTAGTTTGTTGTCTTGTCATAGAGAGTGTATATGTGTGTGTTACGTTTAGATGCGGTATGATCTACATGGAGCCGCATCAGTTGGGCTGGACGCCTCTGAGAGACTCCTACATGAACACATTACCTGAGAGCCTGGCAGATGAGCACAGAACCCTGGTGAGAAGGATTGTGCACATGCTGTTAATGTAATAAACATTTCTGAATGTAATGATCATCTGTGTGTGTTTTGTTTTAGATTACTGATCTCTTTAACTGGCTGGTTCAACCTTGTCTGGACTTTATTTACCACGAGTGTGGATTCTTAGTTCAGACGTCACCTATTCACCTGTCCTATAGTCTGATGCGTTTGTATACCTGCCTACTAGGTACATGCACATACAAATATGCACATTATGCATATCTTCAATCATTGTGTGATCTGTTTGCTCATGTCACATTTGATCGCGTTCATCTGTGCAGATGAGATTTTTCAGTCAGGAGAGGAAGGAGCAGAATCGATGGCGAGTCAGCAGGTGACGCTGTGGCTTCAGGCCCTGTTTGTGTTCGCTGTGGTCTGGAGTTTGGGAGGAACCATCAACGGCAACAGCAGGAAGAAGTTTGACATCTTCTACCGAAACCTTATCATGGGCACAAACACCGATCACCCGCGACCCCAGAGTGTGAAACTCACCAAGAGCAACGTGTTCCCTGAGAGAGGTCTACATAATGTTTTTGATTGACTTTTAATGACAAGGTTTCCATGGTCGTGGAACATCTGTAAATATAGGACAATTGTGATCTCCAGGCCCAAGCAAAATGTGTGACTATTTTCTCATGATTCCTATTCACACTCCCTATGGATTATTAACTTTTTAGTGGATTCCAAGAGAGGATATTATTATGCATAAAGAAATAAACCAAAAGTTAAAGCTAAGAGTCATATACAGTAACTTTAAAAACATGTTTATGAATCTTGTCTGCCGTCTGTTTGTTCTTTTCTCCACACAGGCACCGTCTATGATTATTATTTCCATAAACAGGGTCCCGGTCAGTGGAACAACTGGACCGAATCCATCACTAAAGAAGACAAAGTCATATCTGCCGGCGCAAAAGTTAGTTCACAGAAATCAGGGTTAATAGAGTTAACTAAAACTATAAAACTGCAACTAAAATCACTAAAATACTAAACTAAACTAAAATATTAAAAAAAACTTTTTTATTTCAGCTAGTTGCCACAGATGACATTTCTCATTTTCATTTGGTTTAACTTGATGTAGCCTACTAAAATACCTAAAACTAAAACTTAAATAAAAAATTAATAAAGACTGTATAGCCATATTTTTAAAAAATACAAAAAGTTACTAAAAATTTAACTAAAATCAAAAAATAAAAACAACAACAAAAAAATCTAAATATTAACAAAATTCAAAATATTAATAAAAAATATAATAGTATTTAGGGGATAATTGTGCATTTTATATAATATGTAAATTTTTAGTTTTGCAAAACATTTTTTTTTAAAGAGTTAAAAACAGAAAGGGACCAGTTTTACCAAATTTCAATTTTTAACAGTTTTCAAATGTCAATTTTATATACTTACATTAAAAAAGCAATAAAATATAAATCTAAATATTAAAAATGAAATCTAAAAGTAAATTTTTAATATAAACATAATTCATAAATTAAATCTAAATGTTAATTCTAAATACACAAGTAAACATATAGAGTGGTGAATGAACCAAAGGAAAACGTTCACGTCACGCAAAATCACAGGGTAAAATTACTGTCTTTATACCTTCCTTGATGTCTCTGTCTCTCTCTCAGGTGTCTGATCTTATCATACCCACGGCAGAAACATCACGCCAGCTCTTCTTCCTCAGGACATATCTGTCACATGAGGTGCCCATACTGATCGTGGGACCCACAGGAACCGGAAAGTCTGTGATCAACAACAATTTCCTGATGTCGCTTCCCAAGGAGCGCTACACTCCCATCTGCATCAACTTCTCCGCCCGGACCTCTGCCAACCAAACCCAGGACATCATCATGTCTAAGCTGGACCGCCGCCGCAAGGGCGTGTTTGGGCCACCGATGGGGAAAAAATGCATCATCTATGTTGGTAAGAAGTAGATTTAGTACAAACACTGATTGGGTACATTTATTGAACAGCTAAAGCCCTGCTACCTACTTTTCTGTCATTTTAAATATAAAATAAAAGCTTCACAAGTTCTTTTTACAAAAACATTTTTTTGTATAAAGAGCAAAATTTTAATTAAATTACAGTGTGCCACATATGTTCATAGAGATTAAGTTATAAATAAACCTAATAAATCATATGCTACTTTCCTATAATTTGATATTGGATACAACAAAGAGTAAAACTGTCTTTACATAATAAAATTACTAAACCTTTAACTAAAATTTATGATTGTATTGGCACAGCACTAGGTATTTTGACATAAAAATTTGACTAATTATTTTGTATATTTTGTAATTAATTGTGACCCTGGACCACAAAACAAGTCATAAATTTTTCGAAATTGAGATTTATACATCATCAGAAAGCTGAATAAATAAGCTTTCCATTAATTTATGGTTTGTTAGGATCGGACAATATTTGGCCGAGATACAACTATTTGAAAATCTGGAATCTGAGGGTGCAAAAAAATCTAAATATTGAGAAAATCGCCTTAAAAGTTGTCCAACTGAAGCTCTTAGCAATGCATATTACTAATCAAAAATGAAGTTTTGAGATATTTACAGTAGGAAATTTACAAAATATCTTCATGGAACATGATCTTTACTTAATGTCCTAATGATTTTTGGCATAAAAGAAAAATCAATAATTTTGACCCATACAATGTATTTTTGGCTATTGCTACAAATATGGGGTATAAGACTGGTATTAAGCGACTTAAGACTGGTTTTGTGGTCCAGGGTCACATGTTATGTTCATAGATATTAAGTTGTGAATCAACATGCTATTAATAACATGCTACTTTCCTTCAAATTTACATTTTCTGGCATAAAACTTTCTGTAGATGATCTGAACATGCCTGCAAAGGAGATATATGGCGCTCAGCCGCCCATTGAACTGCTGCGCCAGTGGATCGATCATCATCATTGGTATGATAAAAAAGACACGTCCAGACTGGACATTGAGGATGTTCTGTATATGTCTGCTATGGGGCCCCCTGGTGGAGGGAGAAACGACATTACAGGTAAATCTCTGATCCTAAATGCTCATCACATAATCATAGTCTTGCTCAGTTTCTTCTTTGTCACTGTTTTGGATCTTTCCTCCCTCACAGGACGATTTACACGTCACCTAAATATTATATCGATCGATACATTCGATGATGAGACTCTAAGCAACATCTTCACATCCATCACCGACTGGCACTTCAGCAATGGTTTTGATGCCTCTTTCTACAGGTGTGTTCATGAAGAAAGTTGAAATCTGATATAAAAATATCTCAATGCGATTTCATTAGATATCAAGATATAAAACCAATATTTTGGTGACGTATATTTAGAATGAAAACAGAACAAGCACACACTACAAGTAAAGTTTTAAGTGTCCAAATAGCTTTTTGTGGCCACTTTGTGATAATTGTTGAAAATCGTGAGTAAATATTTCTGTGTATGTGTTTGTTGTAGGTTGGGTAAAATCATGGTTCAAGCTACTATGGCAGTATACAAGGATGCAATCGAGAGCTTCCTCCCAACACCATCTAAATCTCATTATATTTTCAACCTGCGAGATTTTGCGAGGGTGATTAGGGGCGTAATGCTGTGTCCATCAACACACATGCAGGTAAGCACACACACACACACATGTATATTTCTATGTAAAGGCAAAGTAAATACAGTAAATAATTTTAATAATATGAGTTTTGTGCTTCTTTTTCATCAGGAAGGTGATAAACTAATCCGCTTATGGATCCATGAGGTGTATCGTGTGTTTTATGATCGACTGATTGATGATGACGACAGAGAGAAATTTTTTAACATTGTGAAAGAAAGGACAGCAGCGTATTTCAAACAAAGCATCGATAAGGTAATAGCTACATTGTGAAATATTTCACCCCCAAAAATAAAAAATGATAAAAATGATTCAAATAAATAAAAATACTGATAAATAATTTATTTAAAATACATATATATAAAAAGTAATGAATATATTTTTGAAAAAAATTAACATTGTCCAAAAAAAGGTCATCTGCATATTGCAATATGCATATTTCATATTTTAAAAAAAAGGTAACTACCTTGTGAAATATTTTTTTAAAAAAAAACAATTTTTTTAAAAATAAAATTTATAAAAATAAAAATGGATAAATTTATAAAAATTGACAAATTATTTATAAAACTTTTTTTTTTTTTTAAAGAAAATTAAGTTATTTCTTTCTTTTAATTTTGAGGTGAAATATGACCTGGGCATTTTTCGTTCTTTTTCAAGGGAAACTGATTAAATACTTTAAATAAAATTGATCTGGTTATCTAGTGTAGTAAAATTGGCTTTAGTTGAATTATTATTTTAATAAGATGTATTAACATGTCTCTTTTCCCCTGTCCAGCTCCTCGGTCATCTCACTCTGTCTGGTAAAGCTGAAGATGACAGCATTCGTAGCCTGTTTTTTGGTGACTACGCCAAACCAGACTCGGCCAATAAACCATACGACGAGATCACAGATCTGAGTACATTAACGGAGGTGATGGATTTCTACCTCAGGGAGTTTAATAACATCAGCAAAGCGCCCATGAACCTCGTCATGTTTCAGTTCGCCATCGAGCACATCTCACGAATCTGCCGTGTGCTGAAACAAGACAACGGCCACCTGCTGCTGGTCGGCATCGGCGGATCGGGGCGACAGAGCGCCACCAAACTCGCCACCTTCATCAATGACTACGAGCTGTTCCAGATCGAACTGACCAAGAACTACAGCATGTCAGACTGGCGTGACAATCTGAAGCACCTGATGCTGAAAGCAGGGATAGAGGGGAAGAAAACTACGTTTCTCTTTAGCGACAGCCAGATCAAGGACGAAGCCTTCGTTGAGGACATCAACATGCTGCTGAACACAGGAGACGTGCCAAACATCTTCCCATCGGATGAGCGTGCTGACATCATTGAAAAAATGCAGGGAATTGCGCAAATGGAAGGGAAGAAGATGGACGTCACACCGCTCTCCATGTACAACTTCTTTATCGACAGAGTTAAAGCCAACCTTCATATAGTTCTTGGTACTGTTTATATATTATATTATATTATATTATATTATATTAATTTGTTTAACTAGGAGAGAAACCTCTCTGAGATTAAAGATTATCTTTTACAGCAGTGTCCTGTCTAAGATAGGGAGAAAATTAACATATATACAAAACAAAAACAGAAATAATAATTGCTCAAATTATATATAAATACATATAGATATATACAGATAATGTATAGATTTTCTGGGACAGGACACTCCTGAGAAAGAGAATTTATTAAATCTCTCTCTCTCTCTCTCTCTCTCTCTATATATATATATATATATGTGTGTGTGTGTGTGTGTGTGTAATAAGTATAATATATACTTATTATAATGTAATCTTATTATTTCTTTTTTTTTTTTAAACAGGAGAAAAACCTCTCAGAGATTAAAAATATCTTTTACAGGAGTGTACTGTCCAATATAGGCAGAAAATGAACATATACACAAAAACAGCATACATAATTACCTAAATAATACAAACAGATGTAAATATATTATAAATATATACAAATAATATATAAATATATTTTATTTATTATTTCATATTTATTAAATAATATATTTGTGTTTTATATATATATATATATATATATATATATATATATATAATTTTATTATTTATCTTATTTTAAAAGATAAATTATCAAATAAAATGTGTGTGTATATATGTGTGTGTGTGTGTGTATGTGTGTATATGTGTGTATATATATATATATATATATATATATATATATATATATATACATTTTATTTTGTTATTTATCTTATTTTAAAAAATAATTTATGTATATTATTATATATAAATATATAAAATATAGAAATAAATTGTCTTGATTATCTAAAACTGTATTCTTGTTTGTCCATTAGCAATGAGCCCAATAGGTGAAGGCTTCCGCAATCGTCTGAGGATGTTCCCATCTTTGATTAACTGCTGCACCATAGACTGGTTTCAGGCCTGGCCCAAAGACGCTCTGGAGATGGTCGCTAACAAGTTCCTTGAGGATTTGGATCTGGAAGATAACATCAGGATAGAGTGCGGTCATGAGCCTGCATTTATTACATTTAACAGTTGATAGTGTTCAGATACTTACATTGTCAGTTTTGCTTTATTCTCAGGGTGGTGGAAATGTGTAAGACGTTCCAGGAGAGTGTGCGAGAGCTGTCTGAGCGTTACTACTCCCAGCTGCGCAGACATTATTACGTGACTCCTACCTCCTACCTGGAGCTCATCCTGACCTTTAAAGTCTTGCTTAACTCCAAACGCAGTGAGGTGAACGAGCTCAGGAATCGATACATAGTCGGCTTGCAGAAACTTGACTTTGCCGCCTCTCAGGTGAGACGAAAAATGTGAATGCTTCATCAATCGTTTCATAATACTCTCTGTATACTTCATTATGTTCATCTGCAATCAGTGTTGTAATACATGTCCTGAAACACATACAATACATAGAATTAATTCTGGTCTATTAATGTAGAATCTAGATATCTATCTTATATATATGAGTTAAGTGTGAAAAAAAGTAATTACAAATAAAATATTTATTGTATGTATAAATATATATATATATATATATGTGTGTGTGTGTGTGTGTGTATATGTATTTTTATTTATAAATGTGTAACACAATATACTTTTTTATAATTTTACCACAATTGTTTGTCAAATTGTTTGTTATTTATATTTAAATTGTAAATATTTGATTTTTTACTCAAATTGTTAAAAACAAAAAAATCTGCATTTTCAAACAGTTTATTAAAGTTTATATTAAAATTAGAAAAATGTGAAATAGAACCATTTTCATAGGTGGTCTCAAATAAATGTGTAGATTTCAGGCATATTTCAGCAAATGGAGATTAATCATGATCAATTATTTATAATTTTTTTTTTTTTTTTTTTATCAGCGAGAGGCCTAAATGCATTATTTGATAATGTACATAGTCATTAGTCATGAATAAATAGATGTTGACAGTGCTGTTTGTCTGTGACGTGCAGGTAGCGGTCATGCAGCAGGAGCTCACAGCTCTTCAGCCGGAACTGATCGAGACGGCCAAACAGACCGATCAGATGATGGTGAAGATAGAGAAAGAGACGGTGGAGGTGGATGCTAAGAAAGAGCTTGTCAGTGCTGATGAGAAAGTCGCCAATGAAGCAGCAGCTGCTGCTAAAGCGATCAAGGTAACCAGACGGGAAAAATGTATTTCAGTTCATCAGAGCATTACATTTCTGTCTAAGGCTCACAAAAATAATCCTTGCAGGCAAACACTTCTAACTACACAACGTCAATCCTTAACAGGACAGAAACATAGCTGTTATATAATATAATGCAGTTTAGTATGTACAAAATAATTACATTCAGTGTTGGCCCAGTATTAATGTTTATCTTTAGATACTTGTTTTAGCTTTTGCAAGTGAAAAAAAAAATGCAGATGCTCTCATGTTGCTGATTTTTCCTTCAGTTCTCAATCTTTTTTATCTACTTTATAAGTTTAATTAGAAAATACATGAGTAAATAAAGAAAAAAATATATAGGTATGTAGGAATTTACAAGGCCAGAATAGTGTTGGTGGACTAGTTGCACTGCTTCAGTTGAGGTGATTCAGAAAATGGTTAGCAGTTGGAGATTTTGGGCTATTAGGACACTTTGTTAAAGCAATGATCGTGAAGTTTAATCAATTAACTTTATTGTCGGATAGGATGAGTGTGAGGGAGATCTTGCGGAAGCCATGCCAGCGCTGGAAGCAGCTCTTTCTGCTCTAGACACACTGAAGCCGGCTGATATTACTGTCTTGAAAACGATGCAGAATCCTCCTGGTCCTGTCAAACTGGTCATGGAGTCCATCTGTGTCATGAAGGGCATTAAACCAGAGAGAAAACAAGACCCCGGTGGATCAGGTATGAGAATGTGGCACAAATGAGAGAAACGGGCCAAATTTATCACACACATCTAACACTGTATTCGTAAAGATGATTAAATACATTTGCTTGACTTTATTTACACAGGAAAGATGATTGAGGACTTCTGGGGACCATCTAAGAAGCTTCTAGGTGACATGAAGTTCCTTGAGAGCCTTAAGACGTTCAATAAGGACAACATACCTCCAGCTAACATTAAGAAAATCAGGGAAAAGTTTATAGACAACCCAGATTTTCAGCCTTCGGTAATCAAAAGCGTGTCTTCCGCTTGCGAGGGCCTTTGCAAATGGGTGCGTGCCATGGAAGTGTACGAGCGCGTCGCAAAGGTTGTAGCCCCCAAAAAAGAGAAATTAATGGAAGCAGAGGAGGAGTTAGGCGTGCAGATGCAGAAGTTATCCGTGAAACGTGCCGAACTGAAGGAGGTGGAGGATCGTCTGCAGGCGCTGAATGACACGTTTGAAGGGATGATACAAAAGAAAAAAGACCTAGAAGCAAACATAGAGCTCTGTTCCCAAAAGCTAATACGAGCTGAAAAACTAATCGGTGGTCTGGGAGGAGAAAAAGACAGGTGGACGGAGGCCGCTCGGCTCCTTGGCATCAAATACACCAACCTTACAGGCGACGTGCTTTTGTCCTCGGCTATGGTGTCGTATCTTGGCGCGTTCACTGTCGATTACCGCGTGGAGTGTCAGCGAGAGTGGCACAAGCTGTGCAGTGAGAAAAACATACCATGTTCGAAGGACTTCACACTTAGCAACACTCTCGGAAACCAGGTGCTGATCCGATCGTGGCAGATCGCTGGATTACCAGTGGACTCGTTTTCCACTGACAATGGAATTATTGTCTCAAACTCTCGCCGATGGCCGCTCATGATCGACCCACAGGGACAAGCCAACAAATGGGTCAAAAACATGAACAAGGCCAATAAGCTGTCCGTCATCAAGCTCTCAGACAGCAACTATGTCCGTACCCTCGAGAACGCCATCCAGTTCGGCACGCCAGTCCTCCTGGAGAACGTCGGAGAGGAGCTGGATGCAATTTTAGAGCCGGTTCTCCTAAAACAGACCTTTAAGCAGCAGGGCGTGGAGTATATGAAGCTTGGTGAGAACACTGTGGAGTATTCAAGCGACTTCCGGTTCTACATCACAACAGGATTGAGGAATCCGCATTACTTGCCGGAGGTGGCGGTGAAAGTGTGTCTTTTGAACTTCATGATCACGCCGTTGGGTCTGGAAGATCAGCTTCTGGGGATCGTCGCCGCTAAAGAGAAGCCAGAACTGGAGGAGAAGAAAAACCAGCTGATTCTCGAAAGCGCAGCCAACAATAAGCAGCTAAAGGAGATCGAGAACAAAATCCTGGAGGTTCTTTCTTCTTCTGAAGGGAACATCCTAGAAGACGAAACGGCTATTAAGGTTCTCTCGTCATCTAAAATATTGTCAGAGGAGATTTCCGAGAAGCAGAAAATTGCGAGCGTGACTGAAAACGAGATTGATGAAACTCGAATGGGTTACCGGCCGGTTGCAGAACACTCGTCCATTCTCTTCTTCTGCATCTCGGATCTGGCAAACATCGATCCCATGTACCAATACTCTCTCACGTGGTTCATCAATCTGTACTTGCATTCCATCGCTCACAGCGCGCCTAGCGATGACCTACAGATCCGCATCGCCAACATCTTGGATCACTTCACCATGCGCGTTTACTATAACGTGTGCCGCTCTCTGTTCGAGAAGGACAAGCTGCTGTTCTCTTTGCTTTTGACCGTTGGCATTATGCAGGGCAAAGGTCAGGTCGACGACCTCGTCTGGCGCTTTCTTCTCACCGGAGGCGTTGCGCTGGAAAACCCTTACCCCAACCCGGCCCCAGAGTGGCTTACGGATAAATCGTGGTCCGAAGTGGTCCGGGCTTCCCAACTTCCTTGCCTGGAAGGATTGTTTGAACACGTGCAGGAGAATATCGCACAGTGGAAGCAGATTTACGACTCGGGTCATCCGCAGGACGAGGAGTTACCTGGGAAGTGGCACGCAGTAGTGGGCATGGAGCGCATGGTAGTGCTGCGCTGCTTCAGACCAGATAAACTTGTGCCGGCGGTACAACAATTCATCGTCGACAATATGAGCCGCACATACATTGAGCCACCAACCTTCGACCTGGCGGAGAGCTACAGTGACTCCAACTGCTGTTCACCACTTATCTTCGTCCTTTCTCCAGGATCAGACCCTACAGCAGGTAAAACAGAGATGTTTTTTCAACGATTTGTCATTTTGTTTTGAAAATAGGTCTAAGCCAATAACTTATTATATATTATTATAGTTTTTATTAATATTTAGAATTTTTATGTTTTCCATTTTCATTTTAATAAATCTATATACTTTTTATTCATTATTATTGCAGTTTTAGATTTTGTTATTTTAGTACTTAAAGTTAAACTAAACAAACATGAGAGATGTTGCCTTGGGAACTAGCTGAAATAAAATAAGTTTACGTTTTTTTATATCTTATTTTATTTCAAGTAATGGAAATGTTTGTTAATAGCTTTAGTTGATGATACACATCCTATACATATTTCATGATGTCCAGTATCATAACGGGATTACAATATTTACTCTTCAAAATAAATGCAGATATATTAATATTTTTAATATTTCAATATTAAGTGAAACTGTAAAAGAGAAACTAAAATGGTAGAAAATAGCAAATACAATGTATGTTCTAACCATGTTTTGTGGTGTGAATTATTGGGTGTTGAAATATTCGAATTATTTTTGATTATTCTAGTTGTGTATTATCTATTTTTAATATTAGCATACTTCTGTAGTTTATCTTAAGCACACTTTTGTTTACTTCTGTATGATACTCAAATGTTAGGTTGCTGCTTGAAGACCAATGTAAAATCTGAGCGTTCTATGTAATATTATGAGACGTAGAATTACAATATATGATTGTTTCAGCGCAGCACTAAACGTTTGCAATTAAATGATGTTCTTTCACTCTTTGTCTTACTCAGGACTACTGAAGTTTGCAGATGACTTGGGCATGGGCGGCAGTAAGACGCAGACGATCTCTCTGGGTCAGGGTCAAGGTCCAGTAGCGGAGCAGCTGATCAGAGCAGCACTGACCGACGGCACCTGGGTCGTGCTGCAGAACTGTCACCTCGCGACCAGCTGGATGCCCAAGCTGGAGAAGATTTGTGAGGAGGTCATCACACCTGAAAACACACACACCAGCTTCAGGTAAAAATAACAACACACGTGCATCTAACACTCACTGCACTGTTTCACATAAATTGTTATGGCCACTCTCAATTTCAGCACAGAGTTAAAATTAGTGAATACATGACAAGGTAAAAAACATATCCAGGACAAGTTTAATCTCAAAATCTTACAAAAAACAAAATCCCTCAAATTCTCATTAGTGTAAAAAAGTAATTTTTTAATTATTATAATATTAATATTATAATATATTTCTAAAATAATCATAAAAGGCAGTAAAATTAATGCTACCATTATGTATACTTTCAATTTTACTTCATAAATGAAATTATATTAGTAATTAAACTGATACCCAAATTCCAAACTCCTTTTTTGTTTTAGGTTGTGGTTGACCAGTCAGCCGTCTGATAAGTTTCCAGTGAGTGTTTTGCAGAATGGAGTGAAGATGACGAACGAGCCTCCCAAAGGACTGAGGGCAAATTTACTGCGTTCTTACCTCAGCGACCCCATCTCAGACCCTGCCTTCTTCAGCAGCTCTGCTAAGCAGGACATCTGGCAGAAGCTGCTGTTCGGCCTCTGTTTCTTCCACGCTCTGGTCCAGGAGAGGAGAACATTCGGCCCACTCGGTCAGATATGAATCTGTAATGCAGTTTGCTTTCCTGTCTGTCATCCTTCATTTGATTCACCCTCCATCTTTAAACAATCTTCTGTTAAACTCTGGCATACTATCATCAATCTAACTGATCTAATCTTTTTCTAAACGGACATTATAGTACTGCAAATGGCTTTTTAATGGGCTGAGGTAGTTATAAGTTCATAGATTGATTCTCCTGAAAACTATAAACAGTAAAAGCAAGCTTATTAGTGGTGCTTGCAAAGCTGGATTTCTATTATTTTTCTTCTATACAAACTTTAGTTTGTAACTCATCCTGCACCGTTTGTCATAGACCCATGATAGAGGCGTCAAATCGTGCAGCTTATTGAGGAGAGGTGTGCTATGACTTTTAAAATGATCAGGTGAATTTCTTGGAACCATGTGGGTCACCTCATTTGAAGAGGCTGGCAAGCTGGTGAAAACATACCCTGCAATGGGGTATGAGTTGTACACCTTGAGCACAACAGCCAGCTGAATTTGACCCTTAGACATACTGTGGTAAAGGAATTGCGCACATGCATTTTTCATACTATGGTAACTTCCACAGGAATTTTGCATTGAACATAACTCTGGATCACAGTGTCATAGAGACATGGGGGTGTGCTGATTTTACTGAGACAATCAGTCAGTCTCTCAGGATCATTGTGAAGCTATCAAGCCACACCGTAGCAACCATTTAGAGCACCCTTGCAACCAAAACCCTGAGGCATATCTTTAAATCCGATTTATAAATTAAGACTCATAATCAATACCGGAATTTCCTGTCCGAGATGAGTTTTGTCTTCTCCAGGGGGTTTTATTGTGACATCAAAGTTGTGTTCAGTCTTCTTTCTTTGTCTCTGTTTCTCTGCAGGTTGGAATATTCCATATGAGTTTAATGAGTCTGACCTGAGAATCAGCATTCGTCAGATACAGATGTTCCTGGATGAGTATGAGGAGGTTCCGCTGGAGGCCCTCGCTTACCTGACAGGTGATTAAGCAGGCAGCCCTTCAGGACACCCTAGCAACCATCTAACTACGCCCAAGAAACCACCCAGAATGCTCTAGAAACCACATAGCAATGTCCTAACAGCCACTCTTCTCCTCAATAACCACATAGTATAAAAATCTAGCTCTTTTTACATTTTGGTTAGACAAACATCATTTTTCAACCCTTCTGTACTCATGTTCTCTGTAGGAGAATGTAATTATGGTGGGAGGGTGACTGACGATAAGGACCGGAGACTGCTGATGTCTCTCCTCTCCATCTTCTACAGCTGGGAGCTCATTGAACAGGACCAGTATTGTGTGTGTGAGGGAGATCTGTACTACGTGCCATCACACGGTCCATACCAGGTACACACAAACACTGTATACTCATATTTGTGAATTAAAAGAGAAACATTTGACATTGATGAACTACATGGATTCTCCTGATGTTAAAATGGATAGTTAACCTAAAAATTACAATTCTGTCTTGTACTCACCCTCATGTTGTTCAAAACCTGTATGAGTTGTGACCTTTCTTCTGTGAAGATGTTTATAGGAATTTAGACAGTGACTGGCCAAAAAGGACCAAAAAGTATCATAAAAGTAGTCTTTTGCTACTAAAAGTTTAATGAAGTCAGCTGATTTCATGTATGTATGCATGCATTTGTATAGTTTCTTTTATTTATTTTCTTTCATTCATATTATGTATGCATTTTTCTTTCATTTCATTTTATATATTTTTAACATGTTTATGCATTTATGTATTTAATTTACTGACAATAAGCTTTAACTGGTAAGGGCAACATAAATTTTGCATTTTACAGATTGAATCAATTGTTTATCAGTTTTTGTTTTAAAATTATGCACAAAACAGACCCAAATTTAATTGCTATTAACTGAAAATCTTGCGCTCTGATGTAGCTTGCAAATCTCATCCACACTTGCATTCGAATCAAAATAAATACATAATCTCTTTTGTATGTAGAGTTACGTGGACTACATCCGCAACCTTCCCATCACTGCTGAACCTGAGGTCTTCGGCCTCCACAGCAATGCTAACATCACCAAAGACAACCAGGAGACCAATCAGCTGTTAGACGGAGTGCTGCTGACTCTGCCGAGACAAACTAGCGGCGGAGCCAAATCACCACAGGTGGGAGGATGCAAATCATAAATGAGAAATGATTGGCAGTTTTATGTACCTGGTCTTTGTGACAGCAGGTTTGTCTGTGTCCACAGGAAATAGTGGATGAGCTGGCTGGGGGAATGCTGGCCAAACTACCTCCTGATTTTGACATTGAGATGGTGACCAATAAATACCCTCTCCTGTATGAGGAGTCGATGAACACCGTCTTACGGCAGGAGCTCATTCGCTTCAACAGGTACCAGATTTATTTGTTACTTACATCGATTTACATTTAATACATCATAGTGTTCTTGTAGCTCAAACAGTAGAATTTGCAATACCAAGGTCATGAGGAATGCATGAACTGATAACATTTATACATTGTTGATTGGATAAAAGCATCTGCCAAATGCATAAATGTACAGGCTGTCAAAGGTGGTGCGCAGCAGCCTGATAAACACCCAGAAGGCACTTCGAGGGCAGGTTGTGATGTCAGCCGAGCTGGAGAATGTCTTCAACAGTCTTCTCGTTGGGAAAGTGCCAGCCATGTGGGCCGCAAAGTCCTACCCTTCCCTCAAACCCCTCGGAAGCTACGTGTCCGACTTCCTCGCCAGACTGCAGTTCCTACAGGTGAACGCTAGTAGCTACGGCTAAGACAAATGCACACGACAAGAGAGATGCTCATGGTCCTTTAATGTTTGTAAAAAATACTTAAATTGTTACCAACTGAAGCACCTAGTTTGAGGGTAAAAACAGTCAAATGAGATGCTTTCATAATTTTATTCATATTTTGAATGAGTTTTTATTGTATTTTCCATTAGTTCAAGTTTTAGTAATTTTGTGTTTGACTTTTTTTTTTAGCTTTTGTCTATATAGTTTTTATTCATTTTTAATTATTATTTTTATGTAGTTTAGTACATTTAGTTAACCTAAATGAATATGAGAAACATTGCCTTGCCGGCTAGCTAAAATGAAATAAGTTTTGAAATATTTTATTTTAGTTCATTTTTAGTAACAACGGGTTTTTTTTAATCGTTTTAGTTTCAGTTAATTATATACCCTGCCTAGATTGCAATTAATATCATTATCAACATGGAAGAACACTGTCTTTTTAAATATGTGTAGGGCAAAACATTTCCGTCTTATAGTGTGCACTACGCTGAAATAGGACACTCGGTTGGCCGGTGTGTGCTCTGATATTATTAAAACCAGGTGTCCTCTACCTAGGACAGTTTTGCAGTACGAACCAAGAAGTTTCTAATTTTTAAGCCATCTTTTTGTGTGTGTGTGTGTGTTTTAGGACTGGATTGATAATGGCCCTCCGCCTGTGTTCTGGATATCTGCGTTTTATTTCACTCAGTCGTTCCTCACTGGAGTGTCTCAGAATTTCGCTCGCAAGTACACCATCCCCATCGACTACATCGGCTTTGAGTTTGAGGTTTGTGTGCCAAGGAGTGCATACAGAAACTGATTCATTTTAAATGTTAATGCTCATCAAGGCTGCATTTATTTGACCAAAGATACAGTAAAAACAGTAATATTGTGAAATGTATAAATGTTTTCTATTGCAATATATTTCTGTGAT
Source organism: Tor tambroides (assembly GCA_021397915.2). Lineage (NCBI taxonomy): Eukaryota > Metazoa > Chordata > Actinopteri > Cypriniformes > Cyprinidae > Tor > Tor tambroides. The sequence goes on from JAFVLL020015384.1 coordinate 34,143, forward strand.
GCAAAGCTGAATTTTCAGCATCATTACTCCAGTCTTCAGTGTCACATGATCCTTCAGAAATCATTCTAATATGCTGATTTGCTGCTGAAGAAACATTTATGATGGTTATCAATGTTGAACACAGTTGTGCTGCTTCATATTTTTGTGGAAACTGTGATATATTTTATTTTTCAGGATTCTTTGATGAATAGAAAGTTTTGCATCGATTTGAAGTAGAAATCTTTTGTAACATTGTCTTTACTGTCACTTCTGGTCAATTTAATGCGTTGTTAAATCCTTTAAAAAACGGTCATTATGTATGTAATAATGTGCATCTCTTTTAGGTTTGTAAACAAGAAACTCACATGGAGCAGAAGCCGGAGGACGGCGCGTACGTCCGTGGGCTTTTCCTTGAGGGAGCGCGCTGGGATCGAGAGCACATGGTTATCGGTGAGTCTGTTCCTAAAGTCCTCTTCGACACGCTGCCCATAATCTGGCTGAAGCCCGGAGAGAGCGCCAGCTTCCTGCACGAGAGCGTTTACGTCTGCCCTGTGTACAAGACCAGCGCCAGGCGTGGCACTCTTTCCACCACTGGTCACTCCACAAACTACGTGCTGTCCATCGAGCTGCCCTCGGACAAGCCGCAGAAACACTGGATCAACCGTGGCGTCGCCTGCCTCTGCCAACTAGACAACTGAGAGTGTGCATTTATGTGTTTACAACACGCCAAAAACGGATCAAATACAAGACTTCAGCACTATCGTTAAGTTTAATACAATTGAATAGAATAATAAAACAACGGTGCATGTTAACATAACCTAGATGCCACTTAAATGTGCAGAGACAAACCATTTGTTGGTGTAAATTCAACATTTCAAATGAAAGACATGAGAAATAATAAACTTTAATTGAAATACAACTAGATACTTTAAATGCAACTTTAACTGAGACCTTTATACAATGCAGTATATGACAAATATAATAAATAAACCTTTAACATCAAACAAAACAGCTCACATTAAAGGGATCGTTCACCCAAAAATGACATTTCTGTCAATTTTTGTTCGCCCTCATGTAGTTCCAAACCTTTCATCTGCAGAAGATGATATTTTGAAGAAAATACCATCACTGACTTCCATACTATTTTTTTTTTTTTTTTTTTTTTCTCCATTCTATGGAAGTCAATGGAGACCAGCAGCTCTTTGGTTACCCACATTCCTCAAAATAACAAGAAAGAAACTCATACAGGTTTGGAAAAACATGAGGGTGAGTAAACCATGATAGAATTTTTGGGTGAACTATCCCTAATATAACATTCATCATGCTTTGCACTGGTAGTGAGAATAACTTCACTATCATCCGTTTCATAATGCTGTCATTTTAGCTAGAAATAACATGAACAGACAAGAATTTCTAATGTTCCCGGGTGCTTCTGAACACTTTAGGATCAGTACAGTCTGTGTGTGTCAGGTCTCATCGTGAGACTGCAGATACACCGGCTTGGCTTGTTTCCTCAGTCTCTGCTGAGCTCGCAGCTTTCTGCCTTTCTGAGTGGCCAGACCCATCGGAGGAAGATACGCCTAAGAGAGACGATACATGAAATATTCCGTGTGAATCTCACGGGGACGGCAAAGAACATGTCCTGTATCAAGTAAGATTTCACCCCAAACTCAAAAGAACAGACAACAGGATCATTACGACTTTCTGAATGAACTATTAGTTTCTTTAAAGTTAAAAACACATCTACAGAAGCTTGTTTCTTGCACAGAAAAAAAGGTAATTGCAAACTGGGAATTTAACTATTCAGACTTTTTTCTCACAAATTGTGAGTTTACATCTCTCAATTCAGTTTTATTTGTTTCCACCATGGAATAAAAATTTATCTGACAATTCTAATTTTTCTCTCAATTCTGTCTTTTTGTTTTCAGAATTCCGAGTTTATATCTCAATTCCAAGGTTATTATAAGCAATTTGCGAGAAATGTGACAAATTTCTTCATGAGATCATATTCTGTTTATTAGTGCTTATGATAATATGTAGAGATACTTACTGGTCTAGGATAGGGGTTCCTATAATGCAGTCCTGACATGAAAGACAGAAAACAATATTTTTAAGCTGGTCACCTGCTTTTTGATAACACCAAACATCTGAAAATGATTAATGAAAAAGGACATTAAATTGCAGTAACTATTTAATGCAAGATACACACCTATCTCTATCCGAGCTTCACACTCTTCAATGCATCTCTTGATTGATTCTGGGTCTGTTATCTGTAACAGAGAGAAGATATGAGAGAACGTGACAGATATGAGACCTACAGCAGCTCTTCCACACACCTGCTGGTTCTGTCTGAAGAGGGTTCGAGCCTCCTGAGCGATATATTTCCTCTCGGTGTCAGTGTCGTGTGGAAGAGCAGATTGCGCTGTCCAGCTGCGTGCGATGCGCAGGACCCTCCTGTAGAGAGACAGCACGTCTGAACGAGACATCCGGACCACCTGTGAACACCAAACAACAATACAGCAAATATATGAATTCGACATTCTATTATGACAGTATGCATCATTTCACCTTTAATCAGCTCTCCATGATTGCAAAAAGAATTTTAGATTTTCTTCACATTCATGTTTACCCTTTCTCTTAATTTGTAGTGCTCGTAATTATTTAGCTGGACAATCCATTAAATGAAATTAGAAAGAATGCAAAACAAAATATATGTATATATACACTGAATAATAATGATTTATATATATATATATATATATATATATATATATAAAATGAAGAATTCATTTGCAAAAACAGATTTAAATTTTTTCAAGAATTTCAAGATTTCAATTATCAAGAATCATGTTTTTTCATTGTGTATTCCAATTAATCGCAAACTGCAGTTGGGTTATTTTGACTAGGTTAAAAATAACTAACAGCTAACTAACACAATAAAACAATAAAAACATGATTACATAAACGTGATTTTTGAGTTATCTGTTTTTGCAAATAAACTTTTCATATATATATATATACACACAATCAACAGTTATGCAACTTGACTTAAATATCTGTCTTTGTATATACAGAATAATATATTATATGATTATTTCAACAATTACGTGTGATAATTGACAATGTAAAATAATGAATATATGATTATAAATTCATATACATTAATATATATGTATAGAGATAGAGTGACTTACACAATGATGCAGCAGGATAATATATAAATAACATTATTTTTAATCGCTAATTACTTTCCTGTATAATTATGTTGAAATAATCATTATTATTCTATATAAAATATTAACATACAAAAAATGTGATAGAAACAGAAATCTGTAGCATTGCGTGTGTGTGACAGATCTTGCGTGACCTCTGTGTTACTGTTAGGTAAACTAACGTTATATACTTGTCAATAAGGTTTGGCATGCATTATAATCATTTCAGTCTTTTCGCTTTATTCAGTAGGAATCTAGCTGCTCGTCAGCTCTACTTCCTGATGAAATACATATTACCTATAGTGTGATTAGATCAATACAGCTTATGTGAGCATCTCCGCACTTCCGCACTCCAGCGTCCACGTGCTCGCGAGCGACGACGTCTCGAACTGCGGAGAGTTTTGTTTCGATCTAGTCCTTAACGCTCTCACGTTGCGCAGTCCGAGATCCGCGGGATGTTTGGGGGAGCTATTTCTGCGCGGCTTTTGCGCAGACCTTCTCGACCCCAAACAAAAAGAGAAACTGGTATGGCGTTATTTTACTGCCAAATGTCGAGAGCGCATTTTTGTTGCGCGAAAGTAGATTATTGTATATGACATATATGCTTATTTATTATGTATATATTTATGATTAAATGATAAATTAATAAATAGGGTCTAACATTAATTATAATCTATTAATTAATCTGTCTAATAATGTCTAAAAATATAATAATTATGTCTGTCAATCTCTAACAGACTATCCAGATTTTAATAAAACAATAGAGTTATGCCTTTAGAAGACGTGTCTGTCACTTTAAAAGTATGGTTCACCCAAAAATGAAAATTATGTCATAATTTACCCAGGTTGTTATAAACCTGCAAGTTCTTTCTTCTGCTGAACACAAAAGAAGATACTTTGAAGAATGTGGGAGACTAAACAGCTGCTGGTCCTCAGCAACTTTCATAGAGAAAAAAAAATACTATCAGAGTCATTGGGGACCAGAAACTGATTGGTTACCCACATTCTTCAAAGTATTTTCTTTTATATTCAACAGAAGAAAGAAATTATTACAGGTTTGAACAACTTGTGGGTGTGTAAACGATGACAAAATTGACATTTTTGGGTGAACTATCCCTTTAAGTCAGACCGTGAGCAAATGCTTCTTTGCAAACTGCGCGTTCATCATTACTGGACAGAGCCACTGATAACTTTCCCATTCAGCCCTACATCTGGAGAGTCTTGTGTTCAAAGGGCAGATGTGAGCTCCAGATGTTTTAAATCGCGCAGGTTTAGCGCATGCAGCGCTCGCGTGAAAGCGCGAGATCAGGCGACTCCATCATCGCCATGGAAACAAAGACGCCAAGATGAGCTTCTCTAAGTTTTTATGAAATTGATTTCATTATAATTGCTATTATAGGTGCTAAATAGGTGTAAAATACTTAGTTGTTGATTCAGCTTGTTGCCCTTTCTAAAATAAAGGACAAATCGATTGATTTGATACGTGACGCATCATTTTACCTTTAAATACGGGACGATTCCGTATTTTAAGGGACAGGTGGCAACCCTACTTTTGGAAAATCGGTCATATCGTGGCGGGTCGCCACAAATAAATAAATGTATGGGAAACACATCCCACAGCACAACCACCTGAGCCCAACTTCACTTTTACTCATCACTTTAACTTTAACTGCGTTTGTAGCCGGCGCCACTAACCAGACCGATAAACAAACACAGACCGGAAGTTAACTTGGGGCCAGGCGCGTGCGCCCGATGAGAGCGCGCGTCCGGTTTTGTGCGAGAGCGCGCGGGGAGATTCGCGCTCGCGCATTATATTAATCTACTTTCGCGCTTCAAAAATGCGCTCTCGACATTTGGCAGTAAAATAACGCGATAGAATAACTGCGATCAATCAGCGGCCGATCCGCGTCTCTGTGGTTCCGTGCGGCCGCGTCTAGTCCATCGCGATCCTCTCAGACCCCCAGCAGCGATCCAGAGGAGTGTGGGAGCTGGTAAAGGCGGTGGGTTTACCGGAGCCGGCTTGGATCAGCGCAGGCTCGGTTCGGTTCGGGTCTGTAGGAAGTGATGCGGGGGAATTGTCAACTATGATCATCTGTTGACCCAAAGAGCATCAGAAGCACACAAAGAGACGCTCTTCTCCTGCTTAAACACAGAGATTCAGAACCGACCCGGTTCGGCTGGAGGGTGGGATTAGCTTTAGCTTTAGCATGACAGCAGGGATGCGCTGATTCCGATCCATTTCCTCATCTTTCCACAGGTAAATCAACACAAAACACCTTCACTTCACATCTCTGCTGCCTTTCCGTCCAGAATCGACACATTTTAGAGTTTAAATGAAGTTTAGTGTGTATAAATTAACCAGCCTCATCATCTGAAGCTAACCAGCTAAGCTGCTAACATGAGATCAGCTCTTTAAAAGACTTTAACTGTCACGTTCACTTCTTCAGTGCTTAAATACAGTCTCACATTAATATGTCAGAACTATCAGTATGATTCTAGAGCTCATGTATTTAGGATATTTGGTGGTTTTGCTATATAGACGGACAGTTAATCGTAATTTATAGGAAAAGTTTCTCATTTATACTGATAGAGATTCTTGGCTGTGGCTCAAATCTAGTGAGTTGCTTACATAGACAGCATTATCGGAATCAAATATCGCCTATGATGCCTAAAATTGCTGCATATATATAAACTAGATTATTATTTAGATGCTCAAAAGGCTGCATTTGCCTGTGATGGCCAAAAAAATGCTGACTAGACAGACAGCATCTGTCTATTTCATAAATAATAGTCTATATAAAGTGAACATGACTGTCCTAATGTTGTTTATGTTCAAAAAATGCATTTAAAAATGACATTTAATGTAATAAAACTGGCCTGAATTGATATTAAACTTGAGTTATTCTCACTAACAAAGAAGTACCATGGTGTTACCGTGTTTTACAGTGGTTTAACCATGGTGTTCTTTGAAGAACAGGCAGGGGTTTTCAAACTGGGCTCTGGGGGCCGCAAAGTAGTGCTGGGGGATCTGTGGAAAAGTTAAGAGAAAAACTGTAAAAAATGTTTTCTTTTTTTTTTCAAAAATTTATAAATGTAATTGAAGTAGTGTGATTTTTAACTAAATAAATAATAAAAATAAGATTGAAATTAAAGATTAGATTCAAATAAATAAAAATGAAATTAAAAAGAATAAATTATAAACCAATTTAAATAATCATGGTAGATTGAAATTAATAAACATTAGATTAAAATAAAAAATAAATGAATAAATAATTAAAAATGTTATTATATTAAGAATTATTAATATAAAGTAAATTGTCTACTTTATAATATTTTATGTATTCTCATAAAATGTTCTTGTTTACATTATTTATATATTTGCATTCTATATAAAATATTAAGTCAATATTCTACTTTATAATTTCGTAAATAGTCTCTGTTGTCTACATTTAAATAAAAAAATAAATATAAGAAATAATTAGCATGCATAATTATTAATGTGAGGTAAAGGTAGAAGGTAAAATTGTGTAATTTTGTAAATATCATCTTTTAAAATGCTCTATAAATTTCCGTAAAAAATAAATAATATTGAATACATATTGATTTTGAAGTAATCTATAATCTATAATTTTGTAAATAGTCTCATATATCTATATTCAATGCAATATAAATGTAATTTCAAAAATTATTTAATTATTAATATGATGTAAATATACTTTATAATCTCTCTATATAATTCTTTATAAAATAGATAAAAAATAGAAAATTTGATTGAAATAATCACGGTAGATTGAAGTGAATAAACATTAGATTAAAATAAATTAATTTAAATTGATTAAAATATTAAATGAGTAAATTACATTTTACAGTACTATAATAAATGATTGTAATATGTAAGAAAAAAAACAAAGTATAGCTTAATAGGAACTAGGTATTTTCCAAATAATATTTTAAACATTTATAATATTTTCTCATAGTGCAAATTGCAGAATAATGATATTTGGGGCGGCCATTGCATCAAAAGAAAACTGAAAACTTCTGCTTTAAGGACTGAGCTGTTAGTATGTTTTTGGATAATGCAGCACATAATGGTAGTAAATTAGGCTGCGGATGCTTTTGGGTGTTGATTATCGACCTACAAATGTGAATTTGTTCTCGCTCTTGACCTTTGACCCCAGCTGCTGGCCACATCCCCATCAGGTGTGCGTTGCTGTGACGATGACCCCTGTCGGGTTATATGTCATTTAATCGTGGCATCGGTCACACCAGCAATTCAAAACCTCTAATGTAACCCAGCTCCCATCTACCCTGTTTGATTTAGGTTACCTCGTGGGTATTGTGTTGTGGGTTGGTTAGTTAGAGCGTGAGGAAACGGTTTCCAGTCTTGTGATCAGGTGTGATGGAGGACTGAGGTGTGTTGTGTAGATGCTGCAGATGGAGGTGTGTGTTATTTCTGTGCGCCGTATCATTTTGTAACGTTTCTTTGATCTGCTTGTGCTCAGGCTAGCGGATGTTCCGGCCGTCTCCATGGCGTTTCCTCAGATGACCTGTCGGTTCAGTGCTCAGGGATTTGGGTGAGTCAGTGCGTCCCACACTACTACACCACACGTGTGTGTCCTGATCCATGGTGATGCCCTCGCTCTGAGCCCGTTCTGCTCACCTCACCGCTCGTTATAATGCGCATCATTCCGCTGCTGGATGCTGATTGGTCAGTGCAGCGCTGCGGTGTATGTCACAGCATCCATAGAGACCAGCTGTTAAGGTTAACTTACATATCACCACTAGATCTACTAGCATAAGGGTGACACTTCATTTAGATGAAATAATGTTTTAATGAACACTTCTGTCCATAATACTTTTTATAATGGATCAGCAGCTAAAGACCGCTGCAGTTTAAGAATAACACTATCCTTTATTTGTGATTATATATTGTATATAAAAATAAAATTATAATTAAGAATTATTAATATAAAGTAAATAGTATACTTTATAATATTGTATGTATTCTTTCATAAAATGTTGTGCTTGTTTACATTACTTAATATTTTATATATATAGAATGCAAATATATAAGTCAATATTCTACTTTATAATTTTGTAAATAGTCTCTGTTGTCTACATTTATTCTGTATAAATAAAAAAATAAAAATAATAATTAGCATGAATAATTATTAATGTGAGGTAAAGGTAGAAGGTGAAATTGTGTAATTTTGTAAATATCCTCTTAAAATGCTCTCTCTCTATATAAATTTCTGTAAAAAATAAATAATATTGTATACATATTGATTTTGAAGTACTCTATAATATTCTATAATTTTGTAAATAGTCTCATATCTACATTCAGTGCAAAATAAATGTAATTACAAAAAATAAAAATTATTTAATAATAATTTATATGATGTAAATATACATTATAATCTCTCTATATAATTCTTCTTAAAATAAATAAAAAAATTAATATACATTATTATATTCACAGTTTTATTATTATTAATAATTGATTTAAAGTAAATATTCTACTTTATAACTTTGTAAATAATTTCTCTTACAATTGTAAATAAAGTAAATTAGATAAATATCTCCTGTTCGAATTATATAATAATTATAGTATTTATAACAGGGGAGAGAGGTTGTAATTTGACAATAAAGCACATCGTCGAGAATCTTTTTTATTGATTCCTCACATGTCTGATTACGGCAATAATTCATATTTGATACATTCTGTAGTTTGTTACAATTACATGATTTTTAAATTTATTTATATGTTTCAAAGGCTTAACATAATTGTGCTCGTAAGTAAACAGTGTCTCACGGCTCTTCTGTGCTTGAGAGAAAAATAAATTGGTTTTATTTAATATCGAACACATAAACAAAGGGCAGAAACAAAGAAACCCACATGATGAATTATGGACACGCATTGTTCTCATTCCTCTGGAGACACAAACGGCTCATTATAAATGTGTTATTCTGAGAACTTCAGATGGGATCCCCTGATGTTTAGCCAGGTCTGTGCAACTCGCCCCGGCCTAGTAACACAGTTTATCAGTACGTTTGCTCCTGTCATGGTGGAAACATTTATGAGTTCTTCATGTTATCATGTAGCCAATCAGAATGCGGGAGGAGCGGCGGCTGCGAGAATCACTATACATGCCATCATACACTGATTACTAGTTCAGCAGCCACAATGAATAGATTTCACCACACTGGTTAGTTAACGTCCTGCCCTGCCTCTGATTCACTGGCAGGGTGCAATTTACCACACATTGTATTACTGGTTTTCTTTGTTTGGCCGGATAAGATTCATACAAGACGATTCAATGGATCTGCTTTTCCAAAAAGAAATGCAGAATTAAAAAAAGTCACAAGTTAAGAAAACAGTTCAAGAATAGGGAGTGTTAACCGCAGTGAGATACGGCAACGCTGCGTGGAAGGAAGTGAAGCTCAGGTTCATCTAGGGAACTTTGTGTTTGTGGCTTCGAAAAGAGGAACAATATACGTGCAATATAGATTCATCTGATCGTCAGTGTTCTTTGGAAGTGGGATGAAAAGGGTTGTGAAAACGTCCAGAGTCTTCACGTTCTTTCTTTGACATTTACACTCAGCTAAATTAAAACCCGAGGCGCACTGCACGATTTTAGTAAACCTGTACGATCATTGCAGATCACACTGTGCGACATGGATCTAATAAACTTGGCTACGATGTGTGTACGATGATCACACCTATTGACTCAACGATGCACGTTACTATAGAAGAATAAAACGTCATCAGCATATGCTAGTGGTAAACAAAACGAGCGTGATAAATCACTTTACAGTTGTAGTTTTTATGTGTGCTGAGAAAAGTGGACACAACGAAAGAGGAAGGGATAAGAGTTTGAGGTAAGCAGTTTTATGTTTTAGCGCCGTGTCGCGTTGATTTCATTTCGCATTTTTATTGGTTGGTCAGTAAACGTGGATCGTAGCAGCAAACACACTGTGCGATGATCATCCTGTATCGTAGGCGGACGGTAGTGAAGTGCTTTTATTCTGCTTTAAAAGGTGTCTGTACTTTAGTGTTTTTCTTTAGAAAACTTTACTTCACAACATTCCAAAGCATAATATTGTACTTTTTACTGCACTACGCTTCATATTAAATATCATTTAATACTTAATTACATTAGAAATCTATTACTTTCTTTCTTTTACTCAAGTAAAAGTAATTCAAAGATTTACTTGAGTACAAGAAAGTACTACATTTTTAATGTTCTTAAGTATTAAAGGTATTAAAAAAACTTTAATTTATGAAATGTAGTGCAGTAAAAAGTATGACATTATGCTTTGGAATGTAGTGAAGTAAAGTTTTCCAAAGAAAAACACTCTGATAAACTACAGATACTTTTTAAATTTACTTGAGTAAAGTAAAAATACTTCACTACTGTCCGCCTCTGATCGTAGGCTATCTTTGACTGTGACGACGGCTGTCTTTGAACCTCTCTCTCTCACTGTACGACACAGGACCGCCGTTTAGGAGCCACGTTCACAGAAATCGCCACAAAGCCAATCTTTCGTCCGGGACAGCCGGAAATCGTGCAGTGTGTTTCGGGCTTAACATGAACATGAAGCATAATGATCCTATACTTCATATGTGACCCTGGACCACAAGACCAGTCATAAGGGTCAATTTTTTGAAATGGAGATTTACACATCATCTGAGAGCTGAATAAATAAGCTTTTCATTGATGTATGGTTTGTTAGGATAATAGGACAATATTTGTTAGAGATACAACTATTTGAAAATCTGGAATCTGAGGGTGCAAAAAAATCTAAATATTGAGAAAATCACCTTTAAAGTTGTCCAAATGAAGTTCTTAGCAATGCATATTACTAATCAAAAATTAAGTTTTGGTATATTTACAGTAGGAAATTTACACAATATCTTCACGAGACATGATCTTTATTTAATATCCTAATGATTTTTGGCATGAAAGAAAAATCAATAATTTTGACCCATACAGTGTATTGTTGCCTATTGCTACAAATATACCCCAGCGACTTGAGACTGCTTTTGTGCTCCAAAGTCACATATTTGAGTGATGCATTAAAGTAACTCTCTGTTTGATTCTCTGTAATGAATCTTTGAATCTTTAGGGCATGGTGACTGCCGTCCATCAGCCAGAGCAGCGGCATCTAGCGGGGGCCGTCTGGACCTGAGGGAAGACCTCCCAGAGGAGACGCGGACGGGACCACCAACACGGGAACGAGAGCGAGAGAGACATGGGGCAGTGTGTGACTAAATGTAAAAACCCCACATCCTCTCTGGGCAGTAAAAGTGGTGAAAAGGATGCTGGGAAATCGCATGGTAAAAAAGGCGGCGGCGGCGGTACGGGCTGCGCGCACAAGGAGGAAGTGGCCAAGTCCTCCGCCGACGTCATATTCAACGGCACCAAAGTGTCCGAGGTGACGGTGGAGGGCACCACGGCTCCGGCCGTCTCTGCAGACGTACGGCGGGAGCAGAGCGCACAGGACGGGGAAGGAGTGTCACTCGCTCGGATCGACGAGCTGTTCTTGTGTTATAAGGACGAGCATGAAGATGCCATCCTGGAGGAGGGGATGGAGCGCTTCTGCAACGATCTGTGCGTGGATCCCGCCGAGTTCAAAGTGCTGGTGCTGGCATGGAAGTTCCAGGCTGCTACCATGTGCAAGTTTACAAGGTGAGTTTCAAGAGTGTTTGAGTTTATTATAGGCCACAGTTCAAAAGTTTGGGGCTGTTTTTGAACGAGGTGTCATCTTATCACCCTGCTTGCATTATTTGATCAAGAAAACAGTAAAAATGTGAAATTATTGCAATTTAAAATATCTGTTTTCTATTTGAATATATTTTAAAATGCAAGTTTACAAGGTGAGTTTCAAGAGTGGCCACGGTTCAAAAGTTTGGGGTTGGGGTAAGATTTTTTAATGTTTTTGAAAGAAGTGTCTTCTTATCACCAAGGTTGCATTTATTTTGTCAAAAATACAGTAAAAATGTGAAATATTATTGCAATTTAAAATCTGTTTTCTATTTGAATATATTTTAAAATGTAATTTATTTCTGTGATCAAATCTGAATTTTCAGCATCATTACTCCAGTCTTCAGTGTCACATGATCCTTCAGAAATCATTCTAATATGCTGATTTGCTGCTCAAGAAACATATAATTATTATCAGTGTTGAAAACAGTTTCATATCAGTGCAGCTTCATATCTTTGTGGAAACCGTGATATGTTTTCACTTTCAGGATTCTTTGATGAGTAGAAAATTGAAAAGAACAGCATTAATTTGAAATAGAATTTTTTTTGTATCATTGTAAATGTTTTTACTGACACTTTTGATCATTTTAATGCATCCTTCATGAATATGAATTTCTTTAAAAAACTTTGAGGAAAAAAAGAGCTTTAGAACTTTGAGCTTTGTAATAAAATCCATCCAAGATGGCAGGTGAAGCACATTATTTATTTGTGTGTGCTATATGTTTTTACGCTATTGAGGGTATCATTCAGTATTTATACTGTGCAGTTGATTACCGTATCCCATAATGCAATGCACAGAGCTTGATCTTCCATTTAATGTGCAACAGAAGACCTGGAAGTGACATGAATCATCATTTGTAACGGTTCTTTCATCATTCAACAGTCAAAATTGAATTATTGTACCATAATACACTAATATTGCATTCTGAATAGAGTTCTACAGCACATCAATGTGGATATTATAAGGGTCTGAAGGAAAAAGTAAAAGTTAAGTTGAAGAAAACAAAGTAAAAAAGGGATGTTTTCCCAGTGTTCTTGTTGAATAGCAGTGGAGGGAGAGATCATTAGTCACTGCAGTTCCTCCAGAAACAGACAGAAACTCGCAAAGATTGCTTCATCACATCAAAGTGTTGCAATGGCGCTGTTTGCAGTCGAGTGTTTGGCAGTGGGTTTTTTCCCCAGTATTTATTTGGCCTTAAAGTCCGCATGAAATCAAAATGTACAATATTCATTTTGTTAGTGCACATTGTTAGCCTTAAGGTGAACAATTAATCCATGCAAGTTAATTCTCTGAAAAAAATAGTTTGTCTTGGTAATCTTTAATTAAAATCTGATCCTCTGCTTCCGCTGTGGAACGGCGTTTCTTCTCTGATGACGGCTTGGGCGAACCACACCCCTCCAGCCTTTAGTGAGAGACGGAGAGGAGGAGCGCTAAAATAAAACCCCGCCTTCTATTTAATATTCAGTTTCAGCTGGAAATACGTCACTACACTGAAATAAAGTTGGCAGCAACTTCCGGTTCATGCGGACTTTAATGTTAAGTGTTGGGGGTAATGCAAGTTAAGTAATCAGATTACTTTTTTCAAGTAACTAGTAAAGTAATGCATTACTTTTTAATTTACAAGAAAATATCAGAGTTCCTTTTTCAAATAAGTAACGCCAGTTACTTTGTTTTCCCATTTATTGACTGACAGCTCTGCTGTCCCCGTGTTGAGAGAAATCAGGAGAGCCATGATATTTACTGTAGTTCTAGACTAAATATGAACATGCATTTACTCATCTCACCTGCACAGGTTCAGTATTCCTCAACATTTTTGAGCTGTGCTCTCTGCTGTACAGACGTGACTTTACATTTCTCAAAAATAGAACTTTTTAAATTAAAAACAAACAAGCAAGCCCTGGCAAGATGAGACAAAGAAATGCTAAATAAAGCAACGCATCCATAAAAAGTAACTAAGTAATGCAACAGGTTACTTTTTAGGGAGCAACACAATATTGTAATACGTTACTTTTTAAAAGTATCTTTCCCCAACACTGTAAATGATGATGTGCTAAAATAACTAAATATGTCAAATGTAAAATATAAATAAATATTAACTTATATAGACATTAAAAAAACATTAAAAATGATGACAAACAACAACAAAATTACTAAAAGAATAATAAATATATTATTCTTTATTATATATATATATATATATATATATATATATAATAAATAAATACATGCATGTATATATTTAAGAAAAATGTTATTTTAAATATATATATATATATATATATATATATATATATTAAAAAATTATGAATATAAATATATACATGTAAATATTTTCAAAATATATGCTGTGTGTGTGTGTGTATTTATATATACATAGTAAATGCACACAGTACACACATTATGTAAACCAAAACTTTTATTTTGGATGCGATTTAATTGTTTGACAGCACTTTATATATATATATATATATATATATATATACATACATACATACATACAGGTGCTGGTCATATAATTAGAATATCATCAAAAAGTTGATTTCACTAATTCCATTCAAAAAGTGAAACTTGTATAATGTATACATTCATTCCACACAGACTGATATATTTCAAGTGTTTATTTCTTTTCATTTTGATGATTATAACTGACAACTAATGAAAACCCCAAATTCAGTATCTCAGAAAATTAGAATATTGTGAAAAGGTTCAATATTGAAGACACCTGGTGCCACACTCTAATCAGCTAATTAACTCAAAACACCTGCAAAGGCCTTTAAATGGTCTCTCAGTCTAGTTCTGTAGGCTACACAATCATGGGGAAGACTGCTGACTTGACAGTTGTCCAAAAGACGACCATTGACACCTTGCACAAGAGTCATTGCAAAAGAGGCTGGCTGTTCACAGAGCTCTGTGTCCAAGCACATTAATAGAGAGGCGAAGGGAAGGAAAAGATGTGGTAGAAAAAAGTGTACAAGCAATAGGGATAACACAGCACCCCTGGAGAGGATTGTGAAACAAAACCCATTCAAAAATGTGGGGGAGATTCACAAAGAGTGGACTGCAGCTGGAGTCAGTGCTTCAAGAACCACTACGCACAGACGTATGCAAGACATGGGTTTCAGCTGTCGCATTCCTTGTGTCAAGCCACTCTTGAACAACAGACAGCGTCAGAAGCGTCTCGCCTGGACTGCTGCTGAGTGGTCCAAAGTTATGTTCTCTGATGAAAGTAAATTTTGCATTTCCTTTGGAAATCAGGGTCCCAGAGTCTGGAGGAAGAGAGGAGAGGCACAGAATCCACGTTGCTTGAGGTCCAGTGTAAAGTTTCCACAGTCAGTGATGGTTTGGGGTGCCATGTCATCTGCTGGTGTTGGTCCACTGTGTTTTCTGAGGTCCAAGGTCAACACAGCCGTATACCAGGAAGTTTTAGAGCACTTCATGCTTCCTGCTGCTGACCAACTTTATGGACTTGGCACCTGCACACAGTGCCAAAGCTACCAGTACCTGGTTTAAGGATCATGGTATCCCTGTTCTTAATTGGCCAGCAAACTCGCCTGACCTTAACCCCATAGAAAATCTATGGGGTATTGTGAAGAGGAAGATGCGACATGCCAGACCCAGCAATGCAGAAGAGCTGAAGGCCACTATCAGAGCAACCTGGGCTCTCATAACACCTGAGCAGTGCCACAGACTGATCGACTCCATGCCACGCCGCATTGCTGCAGTAATTCAGGCAAAAGGAGCCCCAACTAAGTATTGAGTGCTGTACATGCTCATACTTTTCATGTTCATACTTTTCAGTTGGCCAAGATTTCTAAAAATCCTTTCTTTGTATTGGTCTTAAGTAATATTCTAATTTTCTGAGATACTGAATTTGGGGTTTTCATTAGTTGTCAGTTATAATCATCAAAATGAAAAGAAATAAACACTTGAAATATATCAGTCTGTGTGGAATGAATGTATACATTATACAAGTTTCACTTTTTGAATGGAATTAGTGAAATAAATCAACTTTTTGATGATATTCTAGTTATATGACCAGCACCTGTATATATATATAAAATTGTTTTATATCAGGATTCATTATCAATTAAATTCTGAACAAACCCTGCCCTATTGAATATGGTTTCCACTGTAAATCCTCCACATTACAGAAGTAAAACGGGTGGCAAATGTCAACTTTAAAATCCCAACCTAACATGTTTTGCATGTGTGTGTCTCAGGAGGGAGTTTGTGGACGGCTGTAAGGCGATCCAGGCCGACAGTATCCCAGGTATCTGCTCTCGGTTCTCCATGCTGCTAGAGGAGTCCCGTGGAGAAGAGAGTTTCAAAGATCTCTACCGTTTCACCTTCCAGTTCGGGCTGGACGCCGAGCAGGGCCAGCGCTCTCTGCAGCGCTCCATCGCCATCGTGCTGTGGCGGCTCGTCTTCACGCTGGACACGCCGCCGCTGCTGGAGCACTGGCTGGACTTCCTGTCGGAGAATCCCTGCGCCGTGCGCGGCATCTCTCGCGACACCTGGAACATGTTTCTGAACTTCACGCAGAGCATCGGCCAGGACCTTAGCAACTACAGCGAGGACGAGGCCTGGCCCAGCCTATTTGACTCCTTCGTGGAGTGGGAGACAGAAAGACGGCGGAGAGAACAGTCGGACTCCGGCGCCTCCGAGACGGACTGCGAGGCTGCATCCGTGTGGCCCGGATCTTGAGGGCGGCCGCGTTTGGGATGGGGGTGAATTCTGGACGATGACGTGCGGAGGTGTTTCTGAGCCCGTCACTCTCCATCCTGATTTGTGACTCTTATTCTAATTATTGTAATGAACTTTTCCGGTCTTACTGCATTGGGCATCCTGATGCGCTCTCGGACTTTTGTTTTAATGAAAGGGCTGCAAACAAATTGTTTTTTAAGCACTTTTATTTAACTTATTGCTATTGTTCATTTTATTTGTTTTAACGTTCACGTTTCATCCAGAGCGCTAATATTTTGGGATTGACCAACACGCCAAAGAAAAGGGAATTCTGTCAGCTGCCTACCGAGTTCAAACACACACACACACACACACACATACATATATATTTATGCACGAAAAAAACCCGCACACACACATGCCAGCATTATCGCTGCAGGGGACGTGTTTTAACGGTTATTTTTGTAGAGGGGTGTGTAGTGGTTCTTCTGGTTCTGTTTAACATCAGACTGCGGTGATTGATGTCCTGAAGCCCTCAAAACCTCATTTCTCATGTGCTTCCCTAATCATTTCTGATTTCATTTGGTTCTCATTCATGTCTCCTCTGATGCATTCATTGGTTCTGCGATTCTCATATATTCTCAGTGGTCAGATGTGTGTGTGGGCGTGTGTGAGTGAGTGGGAAATACAGATTCATTTGCAGTTGGACGTCTGCTGTGAGCTTTTACTTTTATTTTACAGTTTACTTTTTTTTTTTTTTAATTCAAAGTGATTTCATTTCAGTCTTTTGTGTCTGGTTTTATATAAATGAAACAGTTTATAATTAATAAAAATGTTCAACATTGGATTTTAGTGTCTTTTTGTAGTGTTCACTTTGCGTTGGATTTGTGAAAGAATGACTTTTTGATCTCTGATGTTCAATGCATCATCTGACCAGAGGTGGTGTGGATCTGTGGAGTATTTTTTTGTAAAAATCAGACATTATTATTTGTACTATTTTTCATGTACCTATTATAAATGTTGTATTATATCATATAATGTATATCATTTTTTTAATGATGGAATATATATCATTGCATTTTATTAGTTAGATGTACATATGTGTGGATTTGACAACTTCATTCATTTATTAAGAGATATTCTAATATTTATTTATTTTTTTACTTTCCTCTATCAAAAATGTCGAAAGTGGAATTTATTCTTTTATTTGGTAATATATGTGCATGTTTGATATTTTCACCATGTTAGTCTGTGAATCTTCAAAAGCTGTTTCCTTTATGACAGGAGCCTCCAGGAAGTGACGTCGTTTTGGAGGGAAAACAACAATCACAGTGAGTATCATCAATGTATTATCAAACAGAAACGGTTATGGTAATATTAACATTTTAAAGATGGTTAAAAACACTATTAACTTTAGTTGACACACTTATCCCTCAATGAACAAGGGCTAACTTTAGCTCTTTATTTCCATTTTTATTTATTTATTTCAGGGTTCAAAAGGAATGGTCCATTGTATTTTATGAGTGCAAATATGCATATGGACCAAACAGTAGTACTGGTAACAACAATTAAAATTAAGAAATTAAAAATACAAAGAAACAAACGGGGCACATTAAAAATTATAAACATATTTTAGATTTTATGGCAGTCAAGTCATATATTTTTGCATATATATATTTCTTTATTTATATTTGACCGCTTTGCATATTTAAAAGTGTTTCCATATAAGTGTTAAGGTCAGAGTGGTGCAAGATGAAACAAAATGTAATGTTAAAAAATAGAATAGTATTTCAACATATTCAAATGCATTGTTTTATGAAACTTATTGTTGCTATATCCAAAGTAAATTCTATCGGGGAAAAAAACACCTTTATTTTCAATTGATCGATTCCTTTATCACAAATGACTGACCGTTGTGAACGAACAAGCGTTTTTCGTTGGCTTCACCTGTGTGGGCGGATCTTCTTATGAGAAGGCATGCTATCATTGGTCATCGTCTCTGCGCTCTTTCTCTGTGTGGGCGGCCTGTTTTTCGATAGCGCGCTGTGATTGGTCAATTTCTCGTAGTTACCGCTGGATGGGCGGGGAATGTGTTTAGAGAACGCGCTGTGATTGGTCAGCGTTTCTCCTGGTTACCAGCCCTCGCTGAACACAACATCACACAGACGCTCCTGCAAACAGAAGAGCGATTTCAGCTGAGAAATGTCATGGACTGTAAGTTGACAGCTTTTATTGTTCAACACGTTTATTTCAGGGTGTGTGGAAATGAATATTAGACTTAATATGGTGATTTATGCCGTAGAGTTTAATAGAGGAAAGGATTTGTGTGTGTGTTGTTAGCAGAGAGGCTAATTTTCAGCATGTTAACATCTGTATAACATCTGATCTGATCGCTTTATCTGTCTGGTCAGTTTGTACAGCTGATAGCTGGGTTAAGACTTGATTAACTTATACTAATAATACTGAGTTCAGCATAAGCTTTGGAACCTGGTAAAAAGCATTACACTGGCAAAGCATTATTAAACATTACAGGTGTGTAAGTATAGATATACAGTCAATAGAAGTGTGTAAAGTCATAGTTATGTAGCGTTAACTAGTGTCTCTTTTTTCTAGTATAATTGAGATATATGCTGTTTGTTTTCTTTTATCAGATTTTGGCTTTCTTGTAACGTTGCATATGTCTGTGCAGCAGCTCATTTAAATCTAGAAAAGTTTATTATCCTTTGCTTACCTAAATAGTAATTATAAAACGTTATTATTTACATTTTATATTCATACAGGAAGACTGTATGCTGAAAATAAAACCAGAAACATGTTCAGACCAGGGTTTTTATTGTAAACTAAAAATAAACCTTGAAAAAAACTAATGTTAACTGAAATAAAATAAGATATAAGAAAACCTTAAATTATTTTTTGCTTTAACTAGTCTCCAAGACAACCTTTCACATTTACTTTCACTTGATGAACTAAAATAACTAAAATTTAAATAAAAAAAAAAATGAATAAAAATAAATAAATATAAATAAAAATGACAACAATACACAACAAAATGACTAAAACTTTAAATTAAAACAAAATTAAAATATGAAAATAATAAAGTAACAAATAACATAATTTTGACAGTTAACAAAAATAAATTTACATTTATATTATGCATTTAGCAGACACTTTTATCTGACTTGCGGAGTGGAGGAACAAAGCAAAAAAATGATGATGATAAAAATAGTAATAAAAGTATACAATAATTCTAAATGATAAAATGACAATACAATAAACATTTTCCTTTCAAAAGGATAGCTTAAAAAAAAAATCTTGTAGCTTTCCTGGTCAAAAGAAAATGTTATTTATTTCTGCTAAAAGCTGATCATGATTCAGCACAAGTAGGTTTGGTCAGGCAGATCTGTTACAGCATCAGTACAGCGATTTACACTGATTTTACATCGCTGAATTGTGATTGGAGGTGTCATGTGCAGTGGACACCTGTCAGAAACACACGAGCTGCATATTGAAATAATCTTCTTCCAAGAGCAAAACTCCTAGTTTGTCAGCTGTAAATCTTACTTACACCTTTTCTTCTTTTTCCTGTCTGTTTTCTCTCTTCTCTTCTGGTTTCATGCTCCTCTCTAGTATCCAGAGGCTGTGGTTGAAAAACTCTTCTGATTCTGTAAGAGTCATCCTGTCTCTCACATCGGTCTCTCTTCTTTCATGTCTGTCTCTTACATCTTTCATGTTGTGACCTCCTATCTGGTTGCATGCAAGAACAAGCATATAATCCAAATGACTCTTATGAACTAATTCTTTTCAATGAATCGCTCTTAAAGACTCACAAATCAGTTTTAGACTCAAGAGTTACTGGTTCACCCAAAAATAAAAATTTGCTGAAAATGTACTCACCCTCAGGCCATTCAAGATGTAGATGAATTTGTCAGATTTGGAGAAATGTAGCATTACATCACTTGCTCTGCAGTGAATGGGTGCCGTCAGAATGAGAGTCCAAACAGCTGATAAAAACATCACAATAATACACACCATTCCAGTTCATCAATTACAACAGGTGTTGTAACCAGATTTGTTCAATAATCATAATTGTGACCCTGGACCACAAAACCAGTCTTAAGTCGCTGGGGTATATTTGTAGCAATAGCCAAAAATACATTGTATGGGTCAAAATTATCCATTTTTCTTTTATGCCAAAAATCATTAGTATATTAAGTAAAGATCATGTTCCATGAAGATATTTTGTAAATTTCCTACTGTAAATAAATTAAACCTTAATTTTTGATTAGTAATATGCATTGCTAAGAACTTCATTTGGACAACTTTAAATGTGATTTTCTCGATATTTTGATTTTTTTTTTGCACCCTCAGATTCCAGATTTTCAAATAGTTGCATCTCAGCCAAATATTGTCCGATCCTAACAAACCGTTCATTCATGGAAAGATTATTTATTCAGCTTTCAGATGATGTATAAATCTCAGTTTTGAAAAATTGACACTTATGACTGGGTTTGTGGTCCAGGGTCACAACTGTCAAATGAATAGGAAATTCCTTGAGATTCCCATTCCATCCCATCTGTCACCTCTGTCTCTCTGTGTAGCTTTATATATCATCTAGTGTCAGATTGACTGAGAGTTGTATTGTCTGCAGGAGCTCAGGAGGAGCAGGGGAGGGAAACACTCCTCGGCCGAGGAGAAGCTGGATGAATATTTAATCAACCTGCAGCACAAAAACAGGTTTGATGACACACCTGAACACAAACGTACAAACACAGGTCAGATAACACAAAAATGGGTTAACTGTGTGAGCTCAGGTTGAATGATATGGCTACTATTACAAGCACAGCAGGAATCGCATGCAAACGCTGCCCGTCCATGTGACCTTCTACAAGATTGGACCCGCTAATGAGCTGCTCTGATTGGCTGGAAACCCGCTAGAGTGAAATTCAAACTGGCCGTAGAAGTTTGTAGCGTTAAGTGACGTGTTGTCT
The DNA here is from genome assembly GCA_021397915.2 of Tor tambroides. Classification (NCBI taxonomy): domain Eukaryota; kingdom Metazoa; phylum Chordata; class Actinopteri; order Cypriniformes; family Cyprinidae; genus Tor; species Tor tambroides. Next base: position 55,771 of record JAFVLL020015384.1, read on the forward strand.
TTGAAATCGGCTGCTGGTCGTAAATAACCAGCTGCCAGTGAAACCAAATCTTGTTTTTCTCCAGAACGCACACGATGATTCAGAAAGCTGAATTCCCTGTGGGGACTCATTCAGATCTCTACTTGTTTACTGTCTCATTGGAGATATCGGCATGCAAAAAAAGTCAAATGATTTATATTTAATTTAAATCTAAAATTATGAGTGATTAGTAAAATCTAATAGCATTAGTAATCTATTATACTAATGATTCATTATTAATAATATTCTCTAAAATTAAATTAATAATAATGTAGGGCAGGGTTTAACGATAAGGCTTTTTTCAGCTTGTCTGGTTGGGCTAGATATTCAGTTATTCATAAAAATTATACATATTAATTTTTATTTCATATCTAATTTTACATTTAGATGTATCATTTTTACATGTATTATTTAATTTTTATTTTTAATGATTTAATTATTATTCTAAGGTTTCTTTATAAAGCAAATTTGCAATAATAGCTGTAAACTATTTATTAAAAAAAAAATATTAATACAGCAAGGATGCATTTTGAGCTTTATATTCATCAAAGAATCCTGAAAAAAAGTTATCATGGTTTCTGCAAAATTATGGAGCAGCACAACTGTTTTCAGCATTAATAATAATCAGAAATGTTTCTTGAGCAGCAAATCAGCATATTAGAATGATTTCTGAAGGATCATGTGACACTGTAGACTGGAGTAATGATGCTGAAAATTCAGCTTTGATCACAGAAATAAATTACATTTTAACATATATTCCCATAGAAAACAGTTATATTAAATTGTAATAATGTTTAACAATTGTACAGTTAGTTTTCCTTGCAGCCTTGTTGAGCATAAGACAAGTCTTTCAAAAACTTTTAAAAAATCTAACAGACCCCAGTGAATTCGCAATCAAAAGTGATAGAAAACCAGATTTTTAAATTTGCGATACATAAAACCACATGCATGTGATCAAAAATGTAAGAGATGTTGCTGGAAAATATATGTTGCATAGGATTAAATGTACTGTGAAATACCTGAATAATGAAGTTAATAAACTTTAATAGCCATTGATTAAATACCCCTATTTCCTGCTAATTACCTGCATCTTCCAGTTAATGTGAGACGACCAGCTTGTGTGTGTGTTTTATGTTCTCTCTCAGGGCGTTGAGTAGACTGCAGAGGAAGGATCCTCGCCAGACGGAGTTGGAGCTTTTAGAGCAGGGCTTCAATCTGTACATCAACGGCGCTCATGTCAACACCGCTAATGCGCCTCAGAACAGCCGATCCAGCAGGAAAACCGTCCAGCCTTCAGTAGCGGCCCATCCGCCAGCACAGAGAAACACACGCACCGCAGGTAAACACTCACCCTACACTGATGTATGAGCGCAGGCTTCCTGTGACGTCTGAATGAAATAAAGTGGCTGTGTTCACATAGATTCATCCAGAGAGAGTGGAGAGAAGTGTGTGGTCGATCGACAGAAACATAGGAGCCACACGGCGCCTGAGAAAGCACAGAGACGACAATGGGTGCAGGTACACACACATACACACACACACACACACGCGCACTGTCCAGTTACTGCTAATGGCTTCATAAGTCACTCTTACTATCACTTACAGTGATTTGAACAAACCCCAAACACTCATTCCACACTAGACGTGTGCTGTATATAAAAAAACGTAATTTTTTCCCTTTCTGTTTCTTCAGTATGGCACTGCATTTTAACTTTATGCACATTGCTGTAGGAATCTGTGTACATCTGCACTGAGAATGGAAAAAAAGTGAAGATTTCACCAGAGCACAGATACTCGGATGACTTCGAGCCGTACAAGAGTGCAGATATGGAGGTGAGAATATGTCTCTATGATTGTGCAGTTTTCATCTCAGGAATAATGTTGCATTTATGTCACGTCAGAATTACCGTAATTACTAGTTCTCAACTCTGGCCAATCTAGATTTTAATTACAGTTTATAAGCTCCAACTTCTAGCTCCACCTGACAACTGTGAAACTTACTTTTTAGGTGAGTTAATGTAGTTAGGTATTTTTTGAAAACACTTGAATCCATTTTTCCATTATGAGCACTGCCATATAATGCATTATTTCTGAATTTAAAAACATCAACATTTACAGTATATTTAAATATATAAGGGATAAACAGTATATTTTGTAGTTATGCAACACTACAAGGTTTCACAAAAAGGATTTTTCTTCTTCTTTTATTTATTTATTTATTTTTATTTTATTTCATTTTGATTTTGATTTAACCCATCTTCACTGGCCAGAAAATATGAGACATTTTATTCATTTTATTTTGAAATTTGTTTACATTTTCTCATTTTAAATTTATATTTTATCTATACTATTTCATGTTTTTTTATTATTTAAAAATTATTATTATTCATTATGTTTTTACACATATAATTATTCTTCAAATGTTAAGAATTCTGTACAAAGAAAAGTAGCAATAATAGCTTGATTTATAAAGTTATTTTAATAACACAGGAAATTCCAAATTCCAAAACATCCATTTCTGTTATGAGCATTGCCATAAAAAAAAGTATTTCTGAATTCTTCATAATTTTGCTAATTCTGTGAAAACGTCTTTTTGACAGTCTGAACAAATAATGAGTCACTAGCACATTGCATTGTGGGATGCAGTATTCCACACAATGTCCTCTGTACATACATTCTGCTCTCCAGATCAATTATAACGATTGTAAAACCTTGTGTTTGTCTGTCAGTCTGCTCACGACAGCAGTAAAGCGTCACGTTCTGTCGCCCTGAGGTCACGCAGCGAGCCGGAGCCTGTCGACAGGGTTCTTCTGAATGCTGACCAGGTCAAGGTGAGGATATGTATTGCTCTTAAAAGGATTGTTCACCCAAAGATCATGTGAAAAAATTGTGCCTCATCTTCCTACTCAATGGTTGACCAGCGTTTGTGTGTTCAAGGCACTGCGACGCAGCCTGGAGGCGAGCGTCAGACGCAGCACTCGAGACTCAGCCGGAGAGGAGTCGGAGGAGGAGTGGATCGAGGAGCAGATCGAGAGAGAGGAGAGCAGCGACAGTCTCCCTGACCTCACACTTCCTGCCCAACCCACAAGCCAGCCAATCAGCAAGCAGCTCAGCCATGGTGACCTCATCATGCTGGAATTCAGCCCCTCCTCGCAAGGTAATGATTTCTGACCGCAGTCTCAAAGTAAGTTATTTCATAAACACTTGTTTTTTGAACAGTAATATTTCTTGTTTTGTTTAATAATTTTTTAATAATAATTGTTAATTTATTCACTATTAATAGTTAGAATTCAAAAAATAATGATATATAATTTAATTTCCCCCCAAATTGCACGGCTCTAGTTCTGTTCTTTATTCATGTTAGCTCAGTGAAAGTCAGTGGTGTTTTTTTTTTTTTTGTGCAGTGAAAATCAGTGGTGATTTGTTTTTGTTTTTTGTTTTTTTTGGTGTGTGCAGGTGGGCGAAAGATCGAGCACTCTCTCTCAGCTAAAAGAAAGGACAATGTGGAGTCATACATTCCTACCAAACCAGTCACCGTCAGGAGACCGACAGAGAGAACATCTGGTAGCAGACAGGAGAAGTCACGTATGTGCTACTCACACTTACTCAACAGTTTATGCTTCATTAACAGTTATGCAATCATTAACAGTTTATAGAGAAATATGTACATAAAGTCTGGTCCGCATTGCAGCACACGTTGCATTCTCCCATTTAAGTTAGGATGCTGCTTTAGAAGGGAGCAAGACAGCAACACGCACAGCACCAGTTCTAAAGAGACTAACATATGATGTGTTGTCTTGTAGGGCCATGCAGTCGTATAGAGCGCCCCCTGTCTGCGGCTCGTAAGGTGCAGGAGGTGCGAGATTCAGAGGAAACGGCTGCCGGTGTGTTTCAGGCCTTGCAGAGAGAAAACTCACCGCTGCAAACGCTCCGGCAGGAAAGGAGTACGGCCCAACACACGCCGGTAGAGCTTCATTTACATCAACACATCAGTTACAGCACATATAAAACGCTTTGTCATACTCATACATAAATAATAGATAATGTAGCCTAATTAAGATGAAAAAGCACTGTAAAATGTCTGCCTGCATGTTTTTAAGGAGGAGGAGGAGGAGGAGGAAGATGATGACGATCAGTATGGGGTTATCAGAGCTATGCGGAGAATTTCTCTCATGGAACTGAGGTGTACAGTCCTAAAGCATGTATATAGTGTTGTGGAAGCTACTTTTGAAGTAGTTAAATAAGTTTGGGTCAGTATGATTGTTTTTCTGCTTTCCCAGGCTGCATTTATTTGATCACAAATATAGTAAAAACAGTAATATTGTGAAATATTATTACAATTTAAATAAGTTTTTTTTTTATTTGAATATATAGTAAAATGTAATTTATTTGTGTGAACAAAACTGAATTTTCAGCATCATTACTCCAGTCTTCAGTGTCACATGATCCTTCAGAAATCATTCTAATATGCTGATTTTGGAAAAACACCTGCATTTATTTTTAATAGAAATCTCTTGTAACATTAAATGCCTCTGCTGTCACTTTTGATCAGTTTAATGCATCCTTTATAAATAGAAATATTAATTCATAAAAAAAAAAACGTACTGAACCCAAACTTTCGAATTCAATGTAGTGTAAATACATTTACAGTAAATTAAACCCCAAAACTATAGCACACCATTATTAAATAATGAAATGATAAACTGCAGCATGCAACTAAATGGTTTTTCTATTTTTCTATAACTATAACACTATAACACTTTTCCTCCGTCTCTCTCAGGCAGCAGAAGTGTTTGTTAAAGGCTCTAGAGAAGATTGATGCAGATGATCAGTCTGATCTCACCGAGAGCAGCAGCTTCACTCTGACTGTGAGTATATCTGTGTTAACATGTACTGTACAGTAGACAGGTGACCTATGAATGAGGAAAAACAACATCTTAAGGTGTTTATGGACCATGGTAATAATTCAACCAGCTTGAACCATTTATATGACTAAATCTTCTCTGTTTGCATGACAGCAGAGGGAAGCATCTCTGCAGGTGACGCCCACTCTTTACGTTACCATGGAGATCCTGTCAAACTGGGGTCACCCGGGTCAGGTGGGGCTCACAGAGGTTCAGTTCTTCTGTCCACAAAATCGCAAACTCTACGTGTCTCCACATGACCTGGACATTCGCAACACGGACCAGCCCGGGAATCTGGCTGCCCTTGTCAACGGAAAAACTAAAGTAAGTGGGGAAAAAATACTACTGTAGAACAAAGATGATAATTGATGCATGTGTTCCATATCTGTGTGCTTTTAGACCACAAAAGAGCGTCACATGTGGGCTTGTCCGTTCCACCCGCCCGTCCAGCTGTATTTTATCATCAGGAATGTGGAACGAGCTCCGAACTTCAACATCTCTCGAATCAAAATTTGGAATTATAACCACAGCCTTAATGTAAGTACAGCCGAAGGTACAAGCTGATCGATAAAACAGTGTTTACTGAAAGCAAGAGCAGCACATCCGTCAATCCAAATGATCAGTTCAGTGTTCATCAGCAAGAACGTTTGCTGACACACTGCAGATGAAGCACTTACAAAACACATGATCAACACATCAGTGAGCCAGCAAATATGCTTGTTGTTGAAAACTTTCCATTTTAGATATTTATATGGATTTTTCCGACCTGACTCATGTGAAGAGAGCGTGAAGCTGTTCATGATCCAGTGTTTTCAGTGTCTCAGAGCAGCAACCATCTTCTCAACCAATGCAACACATGCCAACCAACTTAAATTTGTGATGTGAATCATTTATAAATCTGCTGTCATCAAAAGAGAAGCTTCAAGCCTCCAAAATAACTGAATTTAATGAATTCTTAAATTATTATTATTACTGGTATTATAATAGTACCTTTTTGTTATTTTACAGTACAAGAGAATTATTTTAATAGTAATCGGTTTCTTTATTTAATTTTTTAAATTTAAATAGTAATAAAAATAATATTATTATTGGTATTATTGCTGTCTTTATAATAATAATAATAATAATAATAATAGTAGTTATTATTATTATTATTATTATTATTACTACTATTATTATTATTATTTATTACCCATTTGTTATTTTACAGTACAATAGTATTATTTTAATAGTAATCAGTTTCTTTATTTAATTTTTAAAATTTAAATAGTAATAAAAATAATATTATTATTGGTATTATTGCTGTCTTTATTATAATAATAATAATAATAATAATAATAATAAATATTATTATTATTATTATTATTATTATTATTATTATTATTATCACTTTTTATAGCAGTCAAAAGTAAATCTTACTTGGCCAAATGAAAAACTTCAAGAGAGAAAGCTTGGGAGGAAACCAGATAAACTTGTATGCAGTTGCTAAGGTGTTGCTAGGGTGTTCTGGATGATTGTTTGGTCTGGATCAAGAGTTCTTTAATGTTCATCTGTGGGGTGAAGTTGGAGTAGGTGAAGTGCGTCAAAAATTGTGAGCAAACAGCAATGTAATGTAAATGTAATGAAGAGTTATTTTGCTCTCTTGCACTATTGTAAGATATTAATTCATGCAAAAACAGAAAAAAGTGTGTGTGTGTGTGTATGTGGAGCAGTTGGAGATTAGCTGCAGGGATTAGCTGAGTTTAGCTCCCCCACACCAGCGCTCTGTCAGTCTGATCACTGCACTTGTCTCCGGCATGAACGTCTCTGTACACACTAACTGACATACAGATACGGACAGATTCAACGGTAGGGAGTGACTCGTCTCTGTGTGAGAGAATGTGTGAGTGATGAGATGTTGTATGGATGTCCCCTGTATGTTTTTTTTTTTTTTAATTTCATTTCTAGTCTTCAGTATGTAGTGTTCGCTGAGTCAAGCATCACTATTACTATGACTTAAACTTGGAGTTAGGGGTTTGTTCAAATAACTCATAAGTATTAGACTTTGATAACTTGTACTGCTTGCGTTATATATATATAATAATAATAATAATAATAATAATAATTAATAATAATATTGTGTTAATATATATATTCTGTGTTTTTATGATGATTCATGTCATATTATATATTATATCACTTCTAAAGGTATTTTTAGGCAATTTTTGCCTTTATTTGATAAAATAGTCAATTTTCATAGATAACTAAGTTATAAATATTCAAAAATATTTATATTGTTAGTAGTGCTGTCAAACGATTAATCGCGATTAATCGCATCCAAAATAAAATATTTACATTATATATGTATGTGTACTGTGTATACTTATTATGTGTATATATAAATACACACACATACAGTATATATTTTGAAAATATTTACGTATTTACGTTTATACATTTATATATTCATATTGTTATATTTTATATTATATATAAATATATAAACATAACATATTTTTATTAAATGTATACATGCATGTGTTTGTGTTTATATATACATAATAAATATACACAGTATACACCCATATATTATGTATACAAACTTTTATTTTGGATGTGATTAATCGCGATTAATCGTTTGACAGCACTAATGTTAGTATTAATTTTTATTAGTATTTTTTTATACAATTTTTTTTCTTTCATCCCATTAGGGACAGTTAATAGTGTTATGGAAATTCATGTCATGTTATATAAATACCCAGATGTGTTTGCACATTGGTAACACTCACATTTGATGATCTATTTGAATGTGGGTGTTTTTCTGACAGGATCTGGATGTTGGCGCGCGACACGTTCGCTTGTATGTGAACAGCACTCTGGTGTTCGAGGGTCAGTTGGAGAAGGGCTGTGGTAACCAGGTCTTTGACTACAGCGACTCCGTTGAGCTCCAGGAACCACATCTCCCAGAGTGCACCTCTCCAAGCCCTGTCTCTTCAGGACACAGTCTGCAAGACTGCAGCCCACATGACCCAGAGCCTCAGGAGTCGAATGCTGGTGTCTCAGTAGTAGAAACAAGCCAGAATAAATCTGACCCAGTTAACCCTGGCAGCTGTGTGACAGAAATGCAGAGAGACTCTCTAGAGAGGGACAACTCGCCTCCTCTGGACCTCACGTTACCCGCTGGCCGAACGGAGGGGATGAAGACGGTGACCACGCAGCCCTCCTCCAGCCGGATTCCACATTGGCTCCAGCCTCTGAATCGAACCACAGAGGACGAGGCTGAAGCGTCTCGGGATCGAGAGCGTCCTCAGTGGCTCCAGTCGCAGAATACAGCCAAACCCAAATCCAAACACTCAGTGCTGCCTGACATCTCGTGCAACCCTGTGCGCTCCTGTAAAGAGGCCTCCAGCAGCAAAGGCCTACAGAGGACAGCGTCCGGCGAATTCAGGTCTGATTCGTTGGATTTGGACCCTCATCCGGGACTGAATTACAGCTCCCGGACAGAGCAAGAATCACACTTAGAGCAGCACTTGAGCGATCGGTTGGACCAGGGTTTGGACCTGTGGGATGAGCGGTTTGAGAGGACCGAGCGGCCCATCAGTGGCAGGAGAGGTTCAGCGCGGTCTGTAAACAGAACACAACCGGATCGCAGCAGCGACTTCACCGCAACAGGTGCATTTCTGAACATACACTAAAGCTGCATTCTAGCCATCTAGAGTAGTATGTATGGTTAGAGTTCGTTCTTTGCAAATTATAGTGCACTGAAAATATGACAAAGCTTCTCAGATGCTCTATTCATGCTTTTCTGGTATAACCTTACCCACAATCCCTGTTGCTAGACAGGTTTGTGGCACTTGGTTCTAGGACTGGGTGATATATCACTATTTATCAGGAAAAAATAAATAATTAAAAAAGTGAGTAATTTTACTTTTTTGTACATATTTAGCCTAGAGTGAATGATTGGTGCGGTTTTGTCAGAAGATTTTGCAACAAATCACAATAAAGTTTGCTTTATATTGCTATTGTGTAGTAAAACCTACTTCTCAAAGTGGTAATAATAATGACAGCAATAATTCTAATTCTAATAATAATTAAGAAATATAATGTATAATTCAGATATTTTTTCATGAAAGTTCTGTTGTGCAAAAAAATTCAAATTAATTGTTGTATTTTCCTTTTCATTTCATTAGCAGCACTTTATTTTCCAAAAACATTTAATATTTTTTTTGTTGGAAATTAATTGTTATATTTTTATTTAATTTCAGTACTTGCTCCTTATTTGACAAAAAGCAGTTTAGTTGAAAAAGTTAAAAATTGTGGTCAATTAATTATTTTTCATTTAATTACATTTTAAAAGATTGATTAAACTGTTAAAGTTTTAGAAATTAATTTTATTAGACATTTTTTATGATAAATTAGGATTAATCATGAAAGAATTTTAGGGGAAAATAAATATTAATGAAAAAAAATATAACATGTTTGTAAGGCCTCAATAATAATATAATATATATATATATATATATATATATATATCTTGTATATAAAATTATTGAGGCCTAACAAAAAAAAGACCCTAAGACCAGGAACATTAAATATATGAATGCTTATCTTTGTAATGTTTTGTCAAATGCTTTGCCTCTAAAATGGTATGAAACTCCCACTACTTCCCAAGGGATAAAATCAAATAACGCCCCTCTTATTTTTTCTTGTTGATATCATGTTTCGCATAGAAGTATGTCAAAAAACTGAGGTAAAATGGGTTTCCAGCAGTTTGTTTCAGTGTGGTTTCATGAATCTTAATACACCCTGCGTACTTTCCCATCACCAGTGCATACTAGAAATATATAAACTCGGATGCAGCTAATCATACTTCCCCATGAATTTATGGGGAAGTAAAATAATTTTTTCCCCATTTTTAGTTCATGACTGCTTATTTTTATCTGTTTCTTCTTGCCACAGAGGAAAGCAGCCCGCCGTCCGTCCGTAACAAAAGACCAAAACCTCATTGGTGTGAACCGGATGACCCGTTAATGGAGTCCTGGGACTCATTGATGAAGTTTAACCAGTGTCAGCGAGGGCGGATCTCCAACATGGGGCTGGAGGGAGATATTTTCGATGAGTTTGTTCAGCGTCAGTCCCGCCCGACACCCGTCTCCACCCGACGCCCCTCCGCACCGGCCCTCCCTGATTCTGACGACCTCGAAGATGACCCTCGTGACCCCGACGAGGACTTCGAGATCCCGGTGCTCCCGCAGGGTCGCCACCTCGTCATTAACATCCTGTCCACGTGGGGCGACCGTCACTACGTCGGCCTCAACGGTATCGAGATCTTTTCCTCCAGCGGTGAGCCGGTCACACCGGTCCACATCACGGCCGACCCGCCCGATATCAATATTCTGCCGGCCTATGGGAAAGACCCACGCGTCATTACTAACCTGATAGACGGAGTACACCGGACGCAGGACGACATGCACCTCTGGCTGGCCCCGTTCACGCCGGGTCGCAAGCACGTCATCAGCATGGATCTGGGTGGTAGATGTTGCCTGGCGATGGTCCGAGTTTGGAATTACAACAAGTCCAGGATTCACTCGTTCAGAGGAGCGAGAGAAATGGAAATGATTCTGGATGGTCGTTGTATATTCCGAGGGGAGATCGCCAAAGCTTCTGGAACGCTCTCAGGAGGTAAGGTGCTGATTCTAAAAATAGAGGCTATTTTGCTTACAAATGTCACACTTTCTCACAAAATATTGCATTTTGTAATATTTTTGCTTTTGACAAGCATTTATGAAGAAGTCTCGTGTTATCCCTTAATCAGCAGAAACACTGCCATAGAGACATGATTGCGGTCTTCTCTGAGCCAGATTAAAACTATTTGTCCAATTCTCAGCCCATTTCCACGCATGTAAATAATTCTGGAGTTTTTTTTTTTTTTTTTTAAGGTTTATTTATGGCACTTTGCCTTTATTATGATTGAACTGTGTAGAGTGGGACAGAGAGAGGGGGGTGGGATCGGGAAAGGTCCTCGAGCCAGGATTCATACTCAGGACAGCCGTTCTGAAGATGTTTTATGCCTAATTTTGATTTCAGGGTTAGAATTATGGCCAGTGACAGAAGAAAATACAAACATGAACCAGATATTTTCTGCTACATCTGTTTAATGGATCCAGATGGTGACAGAAAATTACAGCTTTTGTGAAAAAGCTTATTTGTTTCTTAACTCTTCATAGCATAACTTCATAATTTTCATAACTCTTTTTTTTTTCCCCATTCCTTCGACATTTGACTGCTTTTTTTTTTTTTCAAAGATTTATTTTTGGCATTTTGGCATTGGAAAGGTCCTTGAGTTGGGATTCGAACACGGGACACCCGACATTTGATTGTTTTTGTTGCATCAAACCATACATATATATGTAAGGGATAATCAACGGCTAGCCGTGCATTAAAGGATTTTAATGCACGACTTGGAGGCAAAGAACCGCCCAATGCGAAGCGCATTAAAATCCTTTAATGCACGGCTAGCCGTTGATTATCCCGCTTATTCCATGGTCATTTGCCGAGTAATAGACAAGTTAAAACTTGTCTTGCTCTTTGCAGTGCAATATTTGAACGAATGGGTAAAAATGACAGTTATTTTCGTCAGTTACGGCTCCTTAGCGCTAGCATTCTTCCAGCTTCAAATCAGACACAGAGATGAAATAGTTCTGTAAGACCACATTTATTTGAATGAATTATAGCATATATTTCAATTAATTATCAATCGATAGAGAGAGAGAGAGGACAGTTGTGTGTACCTGCTTGCTATATATATATATATATATATATATATATATATATATATAAAACACAGTGGTGGCCAAAATTATTAGAACACCTGAAAGATCTGAAAATATTGACCTTTTTTGCCTCCAAGCACAACAAATATCACATGAAGTTAGTTGTACTGTTTTTATCCACTTTTTACTTCAATATTTGGTATGTCCACCTTTTGCAGCAATTATAGCAGCACATCTCTCTGGCATAGTGTCAGTACATTTCCTGAGAACTTCAACACTAATGTTGTCCCATGCCTTCTGCAACTCAAGCCGAAGGCTTTCCTTTGAATATACAATAGATTTGTCCAGTTTATTTTCCAACTCTGGACTTTGAGGGGGCCAGTCCATCATTTTCAGTGTTCTAGCAGATTCCTTCCATCGCAGGTAATTCCGGCAATAGTTCGTTTTATGGGTATTGTAACATGGCCAATTCAACAAAACAACTGAAACCTCTTAAATATGCCAAGTGTTCTAATAATTTTGGCCACCACTGTTTATAAAATTTAGCAAAAAAATTGGAAAGTATTTTTTAACTCCGCATCATTAAATTAGGTGATTTTAGGCCTTATTTGCAAATTAGCAGAGCAGATATTTTAAAGATGCAAAGCTGTGTAATTGATAATTAAATCCTTTAATGTTAACTTGAACTTCATCATGGATTCATTTTAATCAGAACTGGATCAGTTTGGCGATACCATCCTGTTCACCACGGATGATGACATCCTGGAGGCCATGGCGCAGTATGATGACACATTTGGGAGTGAGATGGAGATGGGCGGGCCGGGCGTGGAGGAAGAGGAGCTGCAGCGGCCGCGGACGGCTGACGGTGAAGGAGAGGAGAGGCCGTTCACACAGGCCGGGTTCAGGAAGGAGGATATGCACACCCGCGTATGTGATGCTGCTTTTAAAGCACTCATATTGTAGATATTTTGGGCTTAATGAAAAAGTGAGAGATTTTTTTTTTTTTTATTGAAGAAATTAATTCGAGGATGCATTAAATTGATCAAAAGTGACAGTAAAGATGTTTATAACGTTACAAAAGATTCTATTTCAAGTAAATGCTGTTCTTTTGAACTTTCTATTCATCAAAGAATACTAAAAAAATGTTTCCACAAAACATTAAGCAAAAAAAAACAGTTTTTAACATTGATAATAGTCATCATATTAGAATGATTTCTGAAGGATCATGTGACTCTGAAGACTGGAGTAATGATGCTGTAGTATTTGCTTGTATGAAACCATATACTTGACATTATGAATGAAGAAAATAAAATGTAGTATAAAACAGAAATAAATATTATTATAAAAATATAAATGAGCCCTATATAAAATCTGCTCTTGTTTTATGAATTATTGAGGTCAAACAATGTGTGAATATGAATCATGGGATGTGTTTTGCTTCAGATGGATCTGGACCACATCGCTGCAGCTGAACTGTGTGCTGATACTGGAGAGGAAACAACAGGACTTTATACTGGCAGTAGTGAGTATCAATAAAACACAAACTAAGTAGATTTTCTATTATTTAACTGTGTCATTATTATTATGTGTGAGTGTTTGAGTGAGTGAGTGAGTGAGTGAGTCAGTGAGTCAGTGAGTCAGTGAGTGTGTGTGTACTTGTTTTTATATTCCGGTGGGGATTAAACCTGAATTCACACACTCATGGGGACTTGTGTCACGGTGGGGACCTAAATTGAGGTCCCCACGGGTAAACAAGCTTATAAATCACACAGAATGAAGTTTTTTTGAAAATCTAAAAATGCAAAAAGTCTCCTGTAAGGGGTAGGGTTGGTGTAGGGCGATAGAAAATACGGTCTGTACAGTAGAAAAACCATTACACCTATGGAAGTCCCCACAAGGATAGTGAAACAGTTTCATGTCTCTTTGTAAAATTTCATGCATTTTCTGTAAAGCTGCTTTGGAATGATGTGTATTGTAAAAAGTGCTACGCAAATAAACAAATCTAACTGAGTATTTGAAATCTGTTTCTCTTTAGTTCTGCAGCTGAATCTGCTGTCGTCATGGGGTGACCCTCATTATGTGGGTTTGACGGGGTTAGAGGTCGTCGGTAAGGGCGGTGAGAGTATTCCTGTTGATGTCTCTATGGTAACAGCATCACCTCGTGACCTCAACGACCTCCCTGAGTATAGCAACGACCTTCGAACTCTGGACAAGTCAGTGAAAGATACATTCTGTATATGAGAATTGAGATGGAGCTGGTTTTGGGGTTTCTAAATCCTGTTTTCTTCCTCTGTCAGGTTGTTTGATGGGATGAACATCACCACAGATGATAAACACATGTGGCTGATTCCCTTCACGTCCGGTTCTGATCACACACTCACTGTACGGTTCAGCCAGCCGCAGACGATCGCCGGATTCAGAATATGGAACTACAACAAATCGCCTGAAGACTCTTACAGAGGGGTGAGAGTAAAATCTGGGCTCTGTTTTTCTGGAATGGATTTTTTCAGTTCAACAGGTGTGTTCACTAGCGTTTTTCAGCACAAACACCTCACGTGCCGTGTGTTTCCTCCAGTTGAAGGTTGTGCATGTGTTCCTGGACGGTGTGTGTATTTCTCCACTCGGGGGGTTTCTTGTTCGCAAGGGTCCGGGGAATTGCCACTTTGACTTTGCACAGGAGATTCTGTTCATAGACTATTTACAGTCCAACACGAGCACTGCTGCCCATAACAGAACACTCACTACGACCAGCAAAACCACAGAGGACACCCACGCTCACTGGTACAGCACGCCTTCTATATTATTACACTCATCTTTGTGTAACAACCTTAACTCCACATATTTTCTCTCGTCTTGAGGGATGAAGTTGTTTGTGTGTGTTTTTCAGGGGTGGGAACCGGAGAGATGAGTTGGCCAGTATGGACTATGAGGCTCCATTGATGCCATGCGGATGTATCCTCATTTTTGCTTAATATACGGTTCATTACAAATATCAATTTCTTACATTGTGTGTCCTGATGATACAGTCTTTAAATATGCTGTTGATTCATGTGTTATAAGCAAACTGAACACTAGTAACATTATTAGTCATAAATGTATTGTCAGATTTCAGTTATCTATTAAAATATATTATTTTATCCATTAAAAGAAAATAGCTTTAAAAAAAACTGCCTATATGTATAATTTTTTAGCCTTTATTGGATAAAATAATCTACTTTAATAGATAATTCCCTGTGAGATCTGACAACTAATACATATTTATGTGTGTGTGTTTCATTCATTCTTTCTTTCATTTATTTATTTATTTCAAAATAATCAATATAGATTTTTTTTTATCTGACTGTAGTTAGAGGATAGATTTAAAAAAATCTGAATTATTTCAAATACATTTTTATTATACAGATAAAAAAATAAAGATATAATCTAAATTGATTATTTCAAATAAATATATTCAAGATTTATTTTAGAAATTATAAATATATATATGTGTGTGTGTGTGTGTGTGTGTATTTAAAGTCTATTTAGATTTTATTTTCTGTCTGTAGGTAGATGGATAGATTAAAAAAAAATCTAAATTATTTCAAATAAATTATTTTATTAGGCTGATAAAAATTAATATAAAAATTTAAAATAAATTAATTATATTAAGCTTTAAACGTTTTGCCATAATTGGCAATGTATAGCTGATACATTTTTATCAAACATTGGCAAGCATTTCAAAAGTTCCATTAATCCATGTATTTGGATCATTTCTGTGTGAGTTTTTCCTTGACTGATTTTGTGTCAGTTATCTTCCAGCTGCAGTTGTTGATGACGTGGGGCGACCCGTACTACATTGGCCTTAATGGACTGGAGTTTTATGACCAGAATGACCAGAAGATCCCGCTCAGTGACAACAGTATCCTTATGAACACAAACACACACACACACAGACACACACACACACACAGACAGACAGACAGCGATCAATCAAGGATCCACACGCACATCACTCAACAAGACTGAGAGACTTTACAGCTCAAATCATTTTCTTTAATTTGTCACGCAGACATCGCTGCGTTCCCTGACAGCGTGAATGTGTTGGATAATGTGTGTGGTGACGTCCGCACGCCTGATAAACTGATAGATGGGGTCAATAACACACATGACGGGCGACACATGTGGCTCGCACCAGTGCTGCCTGGGCTGGTGAGGACAAACTGTGTGTGTGATTGTGTGACCGTGGGTTTTTCAGCTAAGCTCCGCCTCCCTGATTACTGTTGTAACTCCAAACAAGCTTTACAGAAGAAAATCCCATAGGAATCATCAGGACGTTTCCATAAACAGTGTGATTTTCAATAAAACGTGCTCCTTAAGAGGTCAGAATTTGATCTTGTCGTTGCATCTTTTCCAGGTGAACCGTGTCTATGTCATCTTTGACCAGCCAATGACAGTCTCCATGATTAAATTATGGAATTATTCCAAAACACCTCAGCGAGGAGTCAAGGAATTTGGGGTAAAACACACACATGCACACAAATTACGGTGCCGTTTAAATATTTTACTGCAAAATACTTGTAATATGCACTACCATTCAAATAATAGGGGTCGGTATGATTTTTAAGGTTTTTGAAAGACTCTTCTGCTCACCAAGCCTGCATTTGTTTGATCAAAAATACTGTAAAAATAGAAATATTGTGAAATATTATTACAACTGAAATGAACTGTTTTCAGTTTGAATATATTGTAAACTGTAATTGATTGCTTTGATCAAAGCTGAATTTTCAGCATCATTACTCCAGTCTTCAGTGTCACATGATCCTTCAGGAATCATTCTAAGATGCTGATTTGCTGCTCAAGAAACATTTCTGATTATTATCAGTGTTGAAAACAGGATTCTTTGAATAACGTTTAAAAGAACAACATTTATTTGAAATATATATTTTTTTATCCTTATGAATGTCTTTACTGTCACTTTTGTTCTCTTTAATGCATCCTTGCTAAATAGAAGTATCTAAAACCATCACACAGAATTATATTGTACGCTTGTCAAATGTAAGAAGTCAGTGTTTCATTCTCCTGTTTTTCTGTATCTGACGAGCTGAGCTCAGTCGTTGTGTGTGTTTGTGTGTTTAGCTCCTAGTCGATGACCTGTTAGTGTATAACGGGATTTTAGAGTGTGTGAAGAACGTTTCACGGGGGATTCTGCCAACCCTGGACCCTGTCGTTCCTTACCACACCATACTGTTCACAGAAAAAACTCAAATCACACACCGAGAGAAGAGCACAGTTATCAGGTACACACACTGCATTTGATATTTCTGTGGTGCTTTTTTGTTTAAAGCAGTTTGAGCAACTTTTTTTTCAGAAATGTGGGATTCTCTATTGCATCAGGCTGGAATTTTTTTTTTGTAAGCTTTATTTTTGAGATTGCACAAATTAAACGCCCACATAGATGCATTAAAACACACACACACAGCTGAATGTGAGCACTCAATGCCAAACCCAGACAAAACACACACACACTCACACATGTTTGTTTTTGTGAAAAGTGGGGACATCCCATAGGCGTAATGGTTTTTATACTGTACAAACTGTATGTGCTATTGGCCTACACCAACCCTACACCTAAACTTAGCCCTCACAGGAGACTGTGCATTTCTACTTTCCCCCAAAAAACTCACTCTGTATGATTTATAAGCGTTTTGAAAAGTGGGGACATGGGGCAATGTCCTCATAAGTCACCTTCACCTTGTAATACCTATGTCATACCTGTGTCATTATACATTTATGTCCTCATTTGTCACAAAAACGTGCACACACGCATGCACACACACACACGACTGCTGTTGACTGACTCATTGTTTGGCCTGTTCACTCTCTCTTACGCCCTGGGCGTGATGCTAAACCGACCAGTTGATGACTTGAGAAACAGAGTGAGAGAGTGTGTGTGTGTGTGTGTGTGTTTAATGAGCTGTATGAGAAGCTATGATCACTCTTATCTTCATTCATCTAGCCTGTTGTTCATATCCAGGCTGCATTTTTGCCCATGATGCATTTTTGTACATGTAAACAAGTGTCGGTGTCAGTGAAACTCACTGAGGAAATGTCTGTCGTTAAAGCAGCCATGTGGAGGACCAGGATGTGAAATTGACCAATGAGAATCAAATCATTCACCAGCACAAGAAGAAACAAACAGCTGACCCAGGTGCTCACAAGCATCACACACACGTTTAATTAGCTTAATGAGGACATGCCTGCATGCACTTCTGTTGTTTTCTGTGAAGCTAATATAAGCACTACCTTCTAAGCCTGTTTACAAATTAAAAACATCTTTTATTTTCAGCTCTGCGGCCCAAAACCTGCATGACGGACGTACGGAAACACGGAAAGCAGCGATACTGAGAGAAGACGGCAGGGTTCAGGGTTCAGGGATTTTGAAAGCAGGTTTTTTTTCTTTTTCCCTCTGGGAATATTTGGAAAACTCAGTAACCTCAACACACACACACACACACACACACACACACTCAAACTGTATGATAAAGCTGTATATTTGTTTTTACTATGATGTTGTTGTATTATATATTTTGTTTTTTTGTTGTTGTTTTTTTTAAGTAAGTGTCCTTTGACCATGTCATGTGATTTCTGGATGGAAGTTAAAGCATAATAACTTACACACCAGTACATTTATTTTTTCATGTAAGCTTCACTTGTGATAATAAGAATTTGTAGCTTGTATGTCCTACAGCCATATTTAAGCGGTCTAATTGTT
Organism: Tor tambroides; assembly: GCA_021397915.2. Classification (NCBI taxonomy): domain Eukaryota; kingdom Metazoa; phylum Chordata; class Actinopteri; order Cypriniformes; family Cyprinidae; genus Tor; species Tor tambroides. The sequence continues at coordinate 74,196 of JAFVLL020015384.1, forward strand.
TAATATATCAGTAACACTAAGTATTTACAATATTTCAGATTTACACAGTTTCTAAGTCTTTCACAGTTCTTTCAAAACACTTTTACAAATATTATGCAAATGCTGCCAGTTTACCTCATATTAAAGCCACTGTAATTATTATTAAATATCACCTATCTCTTTATTGTTTGTCACTATTTTTATTTGGGTATGCAAAATTATACATCAAGACTTTAGCTTGAGAGAAACGGTCATTATATTTGTAAGTGGGTTCGATGCTGCTAGTGTTGCAGAAATCATTAACAGCAGCATAAACTGAGATTGAGAGTTTGTAATACCATCATAGATACAGATTTGATTGCTGACTAATCCTAATCCTCGAGCAAACTGGACCTTCACTCCTGATTTTTTTTTTTTTTCTCTCACAGTTTTCATCAAAAGCTTAATCCAAATAATTCTATCAGTTGTTGTTATTTGTTGATTATAATAGGAGTGATCTTGTTGTGTCATTCAATCTCAAAATATGTATGAATTGAGTTTAGACATGGTGTCCAGGTGAAAAATGTTTGGACTTGTGACTTGAAGTGTAAAACCTAAAAATGAAAATTTACTCACTCTCTGTCCATCCAAGATGTAGATGAGTTTGTTTCTTTATGAGAACAGATATGGAGAAATGTAGCATTCCATCATTTGCTCATCAACGGATCCTCTGCAGTGAATGGGTGCCGTCAGAATGAGAGTCCAAACAGCTGATAAAACATCACAGTAATCCACAAGTAATCCACACCACTCATCAGTTAATGTCTTGAGAATCCAAAAGCTGTGTGTTTGTAAGAAACAAAACCTGAAATAATATTTGCTTTCTCCAGTGAAAAAGTCATTTCTGGAATTAGGAGAGAAATATTTTGACTGGAGGAAGCAGGATTATAGTCTTACTGGCATTATTATGGATTATGTATTTTGGCCAGATGAGACGGTTTGAACTTAAAACGTCTTAATGGATTTGTTTCTTACAAACATGCAGCTTTTGGTTTCACAGGATGTTAACTGATGGACTGGAGTGGTGTGGATTGCTTCTGGATTATTGTGATGTTTTTATCAGCTGTTTGGACTCTCATTCTGAGGGCACCCATTCACTACATTTCTCCAAATTTATTCCCATGAAGAAACAAACTCATCTACATCAACACATTTTCAGCAATTTTTTTTATTTTTGGAGAACTATTCCTTTAAAAGGGAGAAGATCGTAAGTCCAACATGTTAAATGTTCTGCTCGTGGTTATCTAGTTTACTTGCCACTAAATGCCTTAAAAACTCTCAAAAAAAACTTTAAAATTTGAACTTTACCAAACCCACTGCTTTCATAAGTTCCCAACCTGGTACCTTGTAAAGACAGTTTTGTATGCAGGTGAACCGATGCACTGTTTTTCTGTACAACCCAGCCATTGCAACTGTAACAGACAGTTTTCTGCTGATCCATTTTGGTTTCATGGAATATGCATTGAATGCCAAGCCAAAATTACTGTCGTTGTTGTTGACAGACTCCATGAAGCACACCACAACAGAGTCATATTTCAAAGCCTGAGAGATTTTAATGCAGATTCTGCAATACTTTCATTAAAATAAGGAATGACATTAACAATCTATCTCATCCTCCAGCCTGACAGGAGCATTTTTGGACAAACATTGATAAGGCCCTGCTCGGCTGGGGTGAGATGATACCACAGACAGATGTATATCGGTTCCCCTGATGCAGTGCTTTGGAGAATGTGCCATCTTCAGATCTTTCCTGGAAATGTTCCATCTTCCATCTGGGTGTCCCATTTCTCGATCTGAGCAAAACACGAAAATGTTGAGAGTAAATGATCTTTATGCACATTTCTGATGCTTTCAGCGATAGGGGATGAGGGAATATTTACCCAGGAAAGAGGACAGAGAGATTTGTAGACCCTCTTGTACCAGTCACATGGAGCCGTGTCGACACCTTTGGCATCCAGAGCTTTGTGGCAGCGATGATAATCTATACATAAAATAAATAGATTCTCATTGATTACTATGTTTTTTGGACATGGTACCATAGTATTTCTAAAAGGTGAATTGCCAACAAAAAAAAAAAAACACATCTACAGGTTTTCACAAACTATTTAGGAGGAAAATATTTATGAAAATAATAGAAAACATTTCTTGCATTTTTTATTTTATTTTATTTATTTTTTTTACTATGTATATACTTTATTGTTAGAATATTTGGGGTAACATGTTTCTGAAAGTCTCACCAAGGCTGCATTATTTGATTAAAAATACTAAATAATTTGAATAAATAAGAAATGAAGTAAAATATTTTCAGGATTATTTGGTAAACAGAAAGTTCAAAGTAGAAGGATTTGAAATAGAAGTCATTTGTAATGTTATAAATGTCTTTACTGTCACTTGTGATCAATTTAATGCGTTCTTACTGGGGCTGTAAAATCGATTAATCGTGATCAATTGCATAGCATATATATATATATATATATTTATTTATTTAATATAAACAGGTGCATCTCAAAAAATTAGAATATTGTGAAAAAGTACTTTTTTGTAGCTTATTTCAAAAAGTGAAACTTTAATATATTCTAGATTCATTACATGTGAAATACAGCATCAAGTTTTTTTGTTTGTTTGTTTTTTATTTTTATTTTGATGATTAGAGCTTATAGCTCATGAAAGTCAAAAATCCAGTCTCTCAAAATATTATAATTTTTCCTAAGATCAATCAAAAAAAGGATTTGCAAAACAGAAAAGTTCAAGTTCATTAAAGTGTGTTAATTTATGCACTCAATATCTGGTCGAGGCTCCTTTGGCACAAACTCCAGCATCAGTGAGGTGTGGCATGGAAGCCATCAGCCTGAATCTAGAATATATGAAAGTTTCACTTTTTGAAATAAGTTACCAAAAAATTTAACTTTTTCACGATATTCTAATTTTTTTAGATGCACCTGTACATAAAAATAAATAAACATATATTATGTAAATACAAACTTTTATTTTGGATGTGATTAATCGATTTTTCGTTATTTTTTGTAAAAAAAAAATCCCAAACTTTCAAACGATAGTGTAGGCTTACGTTCAAACTGAATTGTATTAATTAATCAAAATTAAACCAAAAGTAGATAGCATTTCAGCCTCGGAATTAAACAATATTTGTGACTCAGAATTGCGAGGAAAAAAAGAATCTTTTGAGATAAAGAATTGTGAGGGGAAAAAAACAAGATTTGCAATTGCTGTTTTTGCTGTATTGAATAAATAAGCTTCCATGTTTCAAGTTCAATCGCACGCTGACTCGCGAACCAAAACATCGCGGTTATCTAAGATGGTAACCATAGCAACAGTAAGCCGCTCGAGCGAAAACGTACTTTTTTTTTTTTTTTCCTGTATCATAAGTGTATAAAAAAAGTTATGTTAACAAAAAAAGTTTTTAAATAGCCAAAAGATAATTCAAATTACTAACATAACTTCCCTTAAAATGTAGATCCACCTGACGGTCGTTACACTGATTATATGCACCACCACAGGACTTTCTGCAGAGGATTACACGCACTTAGATGCTCTCTAAATAATTTGTCCTATAAATGACTCACCCAGGTAGTTCTGCCAGCAGTTTCTCGTCTGGTTCTGGTTCGGGAAGCGGGCATCAAACGGCGCCGTGCGGTACTTCTCCAGTTTCTGCTGAATGTCCTCGGCCATGACTCGCGCGTGTCCCTTTAAGACATGTGCAGATTCAGATAACTGCATTCTCATGAAAATAAACCCCACCTAAGACGCCCACCAAAACGGCTAAACACCCTTCTATAAGTATCTTGACACTAAACACGAATGCATCTATCATTTTCACCAATAGATTATTTGCAGCACGCTGCGCAATACCAAGAGATATTTCAGAAAAATGCACATATATGTTCAAAACTTTACCTTTTATACGCATCAGAGTGCGCTTCATTTCATCATGAATAAATAAAAATTGGGTCACTAAACTAATGTATTTATATTAGCTCTATATGATACATATTGAGCACAGGCCGTGCGTTTATACGCTGTGAATATGAGGAATAAAACGCTATGCATTCATTTATTTCGTATAAGATTACAATAACGCATCCATCAAGGTGTTGTTTCATACAGTGTTCAATTTATACGGTTATTTGTTTTGTATATCAAATAGATCCAAAATAGTCGATGCCTTCGGCATTAAGATCATCACATTGTTGCACACTTTCGATTTTACAATGAGAACCAGTATCCGATTTCACAGAGAATAATACATGCATTTCAATAGAAAGCGTTAAATTACCACAGGCAATGAGAGCATTATTGTGCCATTCTGTGTTTTACCTGTCTGAGGCGGCTGGCTGTTCAAAGTGACTTTAGTTCAGTGACAGACAATCCTCATTCACTAGCTTTGAGTGATAGTAAGTGCACTTGAGGGCTGGCGTGCAGTCCTTTACTCTCGGTATGGCGGACTCGGGTCACATTGAAATGACTGATGCGAGGTAGGATGCGATGCGCTTCACAAGACAAACGCCACGCGCCCTCATATGCATATGTGCATATATACATAAATATAGCAAATACATAGCTTAATCATGCATTTATTGTATGTGAATTCATGTAACCTTCAGAAAAGCATATCATGTCATATCATATCCGCAAAGAGCATATGCGCAACAACAGGTTAATATTTAACCGCTGGATTGATAACCAACTGGAGAGCTGTTTATGTTGCACGGTGATTCTAAAGATCATCATCTTCCCATTTTGTTTAGACACTATGGGTTTTATTTTGGCATCTTGTTTGTCTAAACATATATTGATTGAAATATTACTTTTATAAGTTCTCAGAAGTTCTGCCGAGGTTCTCTCAAAGTTATGAATAAAGGTTCTTTTAGCAACATTCGTTCAGAGTTATCTCAAAACGTTAGCACCAACGCTATTTATTTAGTTTATGGAACTTTTCCCGCTTTTTAAATGTTATTAGGCTACTTGTTTCAGAACGTTCCAAAATAATAATAAAGAAGTTACATGTGCTTAGAGTTCATAAATAGCTACACGTATCACAAACAGGGCCTTTTCTAGGAATTCTGGGCCCCCTGACTGGTGCTCTCCGCCTCTTAACTGTATAAATGGAAAGATTTTTGTGGGCATATGACCCTGCGGATGCTTTGCATCATTCCCACCTTTAACCTCGCCAGCTAATGCCCTAGTGCTGTGATAAATGGAAAGTATTTTGAATGTGAAGTGTTTTGGCATGCAGCTCAGATGGTATCAAATGGCAACATCAGAATGATGACCATATTCATACAATGGTGGGCTGTTTGCAAGTTACTGAAAGGCACTTTAAAGAATAGTTAGGAACATGTCTAGTACTAGTAGGCTATAGCATGTCGTTACTGTGCTAACATGTCAGTTGCATGGTGTTTATTGTGTTTGGGTGCAACACGGAGTCACCAGGAGATGCGTTTAACAGTCTGATGCTAATTAGACTGAATTAAACATCGCCATAAACCCCTTCATCAGTGGCTCATAAACGAGCATCAGCGAACGCGCGAATACATCAATAATTCACTTTCGGTTTTGCATTTTCTTCGCACAAAAACAGTCTTTCGTATTCTTTTGCATTGACTGTCTCTGTGGTCCAGTAAACCGAGGTGAACCTACTGTACGTGCACGTGACAGTGACCGGAATCTGACACCAGAGCGCGCGAGCTGTGCGCACTTCCCTTGTTGCGCGGTGCACGAAAGTCATGTGACAGGTTTAAAACATGCATGCTATGTACACGTCAGCTTTAATGACGATGCATTTTATTTATTATTTTAAAAAATCATGCATTTTAATACGGTATTGTGGTGCATTGATTTGATTAAATATTAATAAAATACTGTTTGCAATTTTATTCATTTGTTTTTTTAATGGTGTTTAAATTGCATAGTTGATTGTATTGGTTATTATAGCGTACTGAATAATTTAACAGAAAAGGGAACGGAGGAAAAAACTAACTTACTATGCTGAAAGCTTGGCTTATGAATATTAAGTGGGTATAATAAATAAGCATAATAAATATTCATGAGCTAAGCGTAACCCTAAAACGTGTCTTAGATAAACAGGAAATTAGAAGACAAAAAAACAACAACAACTGCATTAAGGACTGAAGAAACAATAGCACTGAAGGAATTCTGTTTATTACAGTGTAACAATACAATCAATTCTCAAATAAAGACAGAAAATAACATAAGCTAAATTTTCAACCTGATCTACAGGTTTACAAAATCAGTGAATCTAAACCAATTAATAATAAATCTAATTATAAATACAATGCATCAAAGTTAGCTGATTTATTTTAAACAACACGTTCATCTAGTACACCTGTATTCAATGCACAGTGTTTCATTTATTTTGGCTTCTTTAGATTCAAAGGCATGTTGTTTTGGTGCAGCTGATCTTCTGTGGATGTAGATGACGCACAGAAAACCAAAGACGTCATAAAGCTATGATAAACTAAAGGTACAATTCTGCCCATTGGTTCAAACATCCACAGCCCCACTTTAAATAAAACCCATTTTGTAGATATGATTCTAAACAGCATACGGACAGAATGTGTATATTACTCATAAGAGCATCTGGAGAGATTTCAGGTCCCTGTTTAAGGCACTAAATGTACAGCACTATGTGATAACAGTCCTCCCTGCAAACAAATCAGCACAGTGACTTAACAAGAATGACAAAGGTGCATCTTTAACAACAGCAGCATAAAACAGCAGAACACTTACAAACACTTTGTTTTGACTCACTCTAACGCTTAAAACCATTAATAAAAGAGACAAAGTCTCCATCCTAACAAACAAACCCCTGTGATACAGGAGCAACACTGCACTGCAAATAAATAATATTCATTCCTTTTCTCTTTTTGACACACAACTCGCCTTGTTTTTAGTGTTGCCGCAAAATGCAGCTGAATGCTTAGTGTGATCACTCCACTACAGCACTACAGACTCAGAATACAATCAAAACACCACAATTACCCAAACATGAAACTCATGTCCGGGTCATATTTCGTACCAAAATCAACAGGAAAAAACAAGAAATTATATTTTGCAAAAGAAAATGAAGCCTATTTTTAGGACAACTGCATTTTTTAGATTGTAGCGTCATTTTTATGACATTTCAAGAAATCGTTCTCCCAGATATGAGAATTTAGTTATGCTTCTTCATGTGAACAGATTTGGAGAAATGTAGCATTGCATCATTTGCTCAGCAATGGATGCTCTGCAGTGAATGGGTGCCATCAGAATGACATCACAATAATACACACCACTCCAGTCCATCAATTATGATGGATTTGTTTCTTACAAACATGCAGCTTTTCACTTAACAAGACATTAACTGATGGACTGGAGTGGTGTGGATTATTGTGATGTTTTTATCAGCTGTTTGGACTCTCATTCTGACGGCACCCATTCACTGCAGAGGATCCGTTGATGAGCAAGTGATGGAATGACACATTTCTCCAAATCTGTTCTGATGAAGAAACAAACTCTTGGATGGCCTGAGGGTGAACACATCATTTTTGGGTGAACTATTCTTTTAGGCTAATTTCCAAACAACATCTTGACCCAGAATGTTCTGTATGAGATTCATTTTTATATGAAATCCCTGATCATTATAAATATAAATGTACCTCCTGATAGTCTCTGGCTATGCCAAAATCTGAAATGCTTTACAGTAGTTTATGATTGTCATAAAATAATGCAGCATGACCCAAAATGTATAAATGAATATGTTCAAAATAAATGCAATTGTATAGCATTGGGGACAAAACCCTGATGATTTGGTGTCTTGGGTTTCATGACATCATTCTCAAGCACAGCTTAAACTAGATCTAAGTAGATCTGATTAACAGATATATAAATAAAATAGTCAAGACATGCGCTGTTTTGGATTTCAAGAGTGAATTTCAAGTTCTACGTGCAGTCACTGTTGTTTTTTTGGCCTGTATGACCTTTGGGATGAAGATTAGTGTTTTAATATAAACTGTCATTGTGTTTCAGAAAAGTGCATCACTGAAGCGCAGCCTGTAGAACGCCTCCTTCACCTCTGCTTCTTCAGCAGCCGACTCATCAGCTCCTACTCTCAGAACGGCGCTCTCCGGCACGTCCCCCTTGATCTTCCGCTTGGTCAGAATCACTGGCTCCGTCTCACCTAATTCTGTGTGCTTCCGTCCATCCTGTCCGGTCAGAACGAGGTAACCAGCGTGGCGGCCTCGCTCCAACAGCGTTGCTAAACAAATGCAGAGAGATATTTAAATTTTTAATAAGCCTGACTTACTACATGTTGCAATTTAAAGGTGCTTGCAGTTGTTTTGCAATCTTTTTTAACCCTATATATGCCTTAAAGTTACAGTAGCAAAAACAGTGTACAATACAGAGAGAAAATAGTCATGTAAAAAATTTTAATGCAGCAAAACTGTTGGGAATAAGAGATACCCTTAAAAGAGATGATGTTCTGTGCAGGATTTCTTCTTTCAAGCAGCAGTTGGGAATATCGAGGATGCAGCAGGAATGATGAATGCATCTCATTCTGAGTATCAACACACACACACACACACATCAGTGCCTTATTTCTGCAGGTGTGTGTTTGTGTGTGTATGTATATTTACGCTCTTACAGTCTGGTTGCCGTGACTCTGACTCTGTCCCCAGAGCATGAACACTGAGTAGGTGTTCAGCGTGAGGACAGACGCCGGACGAGGACTCGGAGTCCAGAACAACAGATTCACCTCCCACAGGACCACTCCAGAGCTCCCACTGAGAACCAATACCTAAAACACACCATAGATAGATAGATAATATATACATGCACCAAATGCCTGGGGTCACTTTTTCTTTTGATCATATATTATTGCATAATTGCATTTTTTTTTTTTTTTTTTTTACATCTTATATGATTTTGTTCGAAATGTTTTAATTTTTACATTTTTTTTTTTTTTTTTTTTTTACAATTTCAAATATATGAATCCATGACACGTTTTCTCAAAAATAGTGCTCTTTTTAGCATTTTATTTTACATTAATCACCAGTAGGACAAAACACAAGCATTTCGGCTCAGGGCCTCCTTCAGTGCGTTGAACAATTCAGTCCCTCCACTTTTAGATTTTAAGTCATTAATTATATTAATTTTATTTATATATATATATATATATATATATATATATTTTTTTTAAATGCAAAGCTGATTTTTCAGCTTCATTACTCCAGTTTTCAGTGTCACATGATCCTGATATGCTGATTTTCTGCTCAAGAAACAATCAATTTATCAATGCTTAAAACGGTTGTGCTGCGGAAAATTTTGTTGGAAATCGTTATATGTTTTATTTTTCAGGATCCTTTGATGAACCCAGTCTTAAGTTTCAATTTTTCAAAATTGAGATTTATACATCATCTGAAAGCTGAACAAATAAGCTTTCCATTGATGTATGGTTTGTTAGGATCGGACAATATTTGGCTGAGATACAACTATTTGAAAATCTGGAATCTGAGGGTGCAAAAAAATCTAAATATTGAGAAAATCGCCTTTAAAGTTGTCCAAATCAAGTTCTTAGCAATGCTTATTACTAATCAAAAATTAAGTTTTGATACATTTACGGTAAGAAATTTACAAAATATCTTCATGGAACATGATCTTTACTTAATATCATAATGATTTTTGGCATAAAAGAAAAATCAATAATTTTGACCCATACAGTGTATTTTTGGCTATTGCTACAAATATACCCCAGCGACTTAAGACTGGCTTTGTGCTCCAGGGTCACACACACACACACACACACAGTATATGTAACTCTATACAACACCTCAAATTATTATCAATAATAATACATTTAATCACTTACTCTTTTGGTTTTATTGCCAATGTCTTCCTCTATCATTATGTCTGGAATTCCATCTTTGTTGAAATGCCCAAATGTTGGCACACTAGAAAATCACACAGAGGAATAAATCAATGTAATGCACAAATAGTTTCCACAGGTTTGGGATCAGTGTTTTTATGGCACCTGAGCAGAGTGCTGGTGTTGGTGGTCCATGCCATCTTCAGTTTGTCTGTGTGCAGCAGTGACACGCTGGAGTCCGTCTGGACCAGCAGTGATGGAGAACTACTGCCAGGAAAAACCATCACACGCTTCAGAGAATCAGACCTGCGGTGAAGCGATCGGAAGAAACCAATAATATCATGATAATAGAAAATCAAAGACAGTCGGTGGATACAGTTTAACTCCCAATGCGTATTACTGATAGAGGGAGGTCAATCCGGTGTTTTTGTCAGATTTTTCCTTCCAGCTTTTCTCTTCCTTCAGCGCAGACTCCAGACCGGCCAGCTCTGCCAGATGTTGCAAACTCATCGCATAGAGCCCAGATTCTGTGGAGAGAGAGAGAGAAACAGTAGAGTTCAGAGATCTAAAGGAGAAACAATAGAGAAGAGATGCTAAAATCCGCTACACACTTGTGAGTAACAGCAGGTATGGAGCGCCACTGGCCGTTTTGAACTGCTGGTGACCAAACACCCCGTTCCAATCAACACACACCTTCGAGCCGATCTGATCACCTGACTTTCCTGAGAAAAACACCAGCTCGCTCTAAAAGAGGAAACAGATTACAATGAACGTTATCACAAAGTCTTCCACACAGATGTTATTGAGTGTGTGTGCGTCGTACCGGTATGGATGTGAATGGATTATATGAAAGTATGGCAAAGTCCTCTGCTTTATCAGCGTTCAGATCCTGAATGCTGATCAGCGGCAGATTTGCGTTCAGCACAGTAGAACGCGACTGCTGCCACCTGATCACACCTGATGGAACAAAGCATCAAAACGTTTCTGAATGCACTGTTGATTTGGACAGAAAGTACTGAGGCGGTACCAGGATACTGGATTATTAACGTCTTCATACATTACTGTTCAAGAGGGTTTTTTTTTTTGAAAGAAAAGAATACTTTAATTTAAAGCAAGGACCACAATGGAAATAAGTTACTGTAATTTTGTGTTATCCTTGACAATGAAGGTTGTAACAGTGAATTACTACTTTTTTTTGTCAAATAAACTCAACTCAACACTTTTATTCAGCAAAAATGCATTAATCTAATCAAAAGTGAAAGTAAAGACATTTATAATGTTACAAAAGATTTCTCTAACACTTAAAAATAAGATTTCAATTGTTAACATTAGTTAAATACATTAGTTAACATGGGCTCTCATAATATCTATAATAATAATAATCTCAACATTTAATAATACATCTGTAAGATCAAAAGTTGTGTCTGTTAACATTAGCACTGTGAACTCAACTAACAAATATTACATTTTTTTTTACAGTAAGGTTTATAAATGCTATAAAAATATTTAGGTTATTGTTAGTTTATGTTAGTTAATGTATTAACAATTGGCAAATGAGACCTTCTTGTAATGTTTTAAAAAGGTTTCTGTTATAAATAAATGCTGTTCTTATGAACTTCATGTTAATCAAATAATCAAGGTTTGTCACGGTTTTCACAAAAATATGAAGCAGCACAATGTTTTCAACATTGACAATAATAAATAATGTTTTCTCATATTAGACTGATTTCTGAAGGATCATGTGACACTGAAGACTGGAGTAATGATGCTGAAAATACAGCTTTGAACACAGGAAGAAATTACATTTTAAAATATATTCACATAGAAAACAGCTAGTTTAAATTATAATAATATTTCATATTTTTTTCTGTTTTTACTGTATTTTTAATCAAATAAATGCAGTCTTTATAAGCATTACAGGCTTCTTTCAAAAACATTTAAAAAACTTACCAAATGTAATCTTTTGAACAGGAGCGTATACCATATTTACATAGTACTGTTTCAAATACATGGCACTTTTTTCTTAGTGATGTTCATATCTGTGTGTAATTAAGTCTTCTACCTGTCTTTTTATCAATAGCTGTGAGATTGTCTGCGTGAGCAACCAGACATCCTGTTCCTTGACGTCCGAGGCCCTTTACTCCACACTCCACCCAATCAAATTCAGCAGCTAGAGGTCTTTCCCAAAGCATTTTCCCATCAGTACCATCAACAGCCGTTAAAACCAGACAGGGGACTGATAAATCTGAAAAAAGAAACATTATTTCGGGCAGCAAAATACACAATATGGCAGCAGCTGTGAGTCCCTTATGAAGATTTTTTTTAGGGAATAATGACTTCAATTTGGGTCTGATCCTCACACATAACTATCTGATCACTGCAAAAGTTTTGAAAACTAATGCACAAGCCATGTGAACTTCTTTTAAGATGCTTTTGTGGTGTTTTAAACATTTTGTTTTTTTATTGAATAGATTTGTCTCTATAAACAACAGCAAGCAGGTTAGTACATGTGTGTTTTTAGGCTTACCTTCACTCAAACATGTGTTGCGGCTGGCTTCAGAGTCCTTGTAGATGAACAACACATCCAAGACTTTGTCTTCATTTGTGTCCTCAACAGCCAGGAAATCATACGTGGCTACAGGAGAGAAACACTTTCAGTATCCGATCAGAAATGCATGAATGTAGCTGCTGTATTTTGCACGTTGCTCACCTGCATCAGATAATGTGCAGTTCCAGGTGGAAAAGTATTGCGGCCGTACGGGGCAGGGAAGGATGAATGAAAAGGCGAAGACCACCGCCAGGGACAAGAAGAGAGAGAGGAGGAACGCAGCCGTTCGCCAGCTCGTCAGGTGTGAGAAGCCCAGCTTTTCTGTGCAGCTTTTCTTCTTAGACACGCCCCCTTCTGCCTCTCTGCCCTTCAGAGGCTCCGCCTCAAAACCACTCCCTGATGCGTCTGCCATCTCAGACCAGCAGAACTCCACACCACTGCAACACAGAAGCAGGTGCGACATAATCATCTGATGATTATCAAAAAATATATTTTATAGTTTGAGGAAAATACAAGAAACTAGCACAGTTACATAATTAACCGCCTGGGTCAACAGTCAGTCATACAATTTAGAGTTATACAAAATATTTGGGTTGTATTCCAGAATACTGTTTAATAATTTGACATTAACAAGCCTACTGTATCATATTTGATGCATTTCTAAAGCATCTAAATGATCAAAACTGAATTGGGAGATACAGAGTGACGACTGATATTTCTATGAATTTTATGTAAGTATCTGCTGTGCTGTTATAAAGATCTCAGTGATTTACTTTACGATCAGAATTTTATTCTGGTTACTTTCTGGCCATATAAATATCAGCATCTGTACTAAATAGCATATTTTTGCTTTGTTTTTCCTCTTTGAGTACGAGCTCTATATTCTCATTATATTATATAAGCCATAAAGCCTGATGTATCATATACAACCCGAATTCTGGAAATGTTGCGACATTTTAAAAAATAATTTGAATAAAATGAAAGCTAAAAGACTTTCAAATCACATGAGCCAATATTTTATTCACAATAGAACATAGAGAACATAACAAATGTTTAAATGGAGAAATTTTACACTTTTATCCACTAAATGAGCTCATTTCAAATTTGATGTCTGCTACAGGTCTCAAAAAAGTTGGCAAGGGGGCAACAAAGGGTTGAAAAAGCAAGACATTTTGAAAAGATTCAGCTGGGAGAACATCTAGCAACTAATTAAGTTAATTGACATCAGGTCTGTAACATGATTAGCTATAAAAGGGATGTCTTAGAGAGGCAGAGTCTCTCAGAAGTAAAGATGGGCAGAGGCTCTCCAATCTGTGAAAGAGTGCATAAAAAGATTGTGGAATACTGGCTTTGCAAATCTCATCATCTACAATGCATAACATCATCAAAAGTTTCAGAGAAACTGGAGAAATCTCTGTGCGTAAGGGACAAGGCCGAAGACCTTTGCTGGATGCCCGTGGTCTTCGGGCCCTCAGACGACACTGCATCACTCATCGGCATGATTCTGTCATTGACATTACTAAATGGGCCCAGGAATACTTCCAGAAACCACTGTCAGTAAACACAATCCACCATGCCATCTGCAGATGCCAACTAAAGCTCTAATATGCAAAAAGGAAGCCATATGTGACCATGGTCCAGAAGCTATTTTCTGGCTATACTGACTCAGGTCAGGTATACTAGATGAATCCAAATATGTGTTTTTATAAACCTTAAATCAATTTTAATGCTGCAGGTAATTGTCTGCAAGTCTACTTAAGCCCAAAATGTTAGGACCAAATGTTATTTTAAAAATCATAACTCTGACTAAAAAATTGAATACAAAAATATATATTTAATGCTTCATTGAAATCCAGTACATTAAGCTTAATTTTTACTGTTACAGTAATAATAATTTCATACGGCACATATAGGATGGTCTTTTTTTTTTTTTCTTCAAACACTGAGCAAAAACAATGAAACACAGATTCAGGTCACAGAATGCCAAAATTTGATTCAAGTCTCATTTGTTTCCAAGTCATGAGTCCAAACATGCAAAAGAACACAGATCTCAGTAATAACCGACTCAAAGTAAACTGTAAACAACGTGGTTCATCACCATGCTCAAGGAAACAAAGGAAGGGTTTCTAATTCTACTAGCTCACAGGTCCCTCCTACCTGAATTCAACCCTGTATGTTCAGTGACAGCAGCCCTGCTCGTAACCCTCAGAACACCACAATCTGCTGCATCCAGTGGACTACTGTACGCAAACTCATGCACACTCAACAGATCCATCCAGAGTGTTCTGCGTCAGACAGGAGCTGTTATTACACGTCCAAACAAAAACACAACAACAAAACACCTCAGTCATGCTGCGGCTCGCCGGTGGAGCTAGAAGAGCCCGGGGCCAAACAAACACCTCCATTCTGGAAACTGTCATTTGGATGACAATAACAAGCAGCACTGCACCACACACACACTAATCACTTATATACACACAAATACACTATGAACATGTATACATATGATTTTTAAAGTATAAAATTCATCCTAAGCCTGTTGCATGACATTAAATAACAACAACAGTTTAACTAAATAACGCTTATATAAGAAACAACTAAGTCTTTTCACATTCATTAGAGAAAATACAAAGTTGTGTCGCGCATGAACAGAAATCAAGATCATGTTTTGTAGAAGAATTGATAGGTTTGTCTTAAATATAATTTAAAATGACCTCAGTTAGCTGATCTCTAACTTTTAAATAACAAGCCTCACTCGTTGACCAAACAGAGAACAAGTAAATCAATGAAATAGCGATCGTTTTGGTAAAACTTTTGATCAAAACAAACCTGGTGAATAACAGATCCTTCTGCTCCTCGAGTGTCTGAGCAGGTTTGATAACGACACTTCCGCCTACGGCAACACGACTGGGACAAAAGAGCGATTTTATTACAATGGATTTTTCTTGTATCTTACAATATTTGCTCGGAGGACAAAATGTAAAATGTCGTTTAAAATTACCCACTGAGAAATTATAAAGAATTATAAATTTGTGTTAGAATGTCGTCTAAAATTATTGTTATAAAAATAACTGTATTAAAATCAGTTACTTTAAAAATAAATTATTTAAACGATTAGTTAAAATGAATCTTTGTAACTGCTCAATTTAATATTGCTGTTACAGGTTTTGCTATACATTTGAGTTTCTTTATTATTATTATTATTATTATTATTGTTATTATTATTATTATTTCATAAAACAAACGATACAAAAAAATGTAGTAATAATAATAATAGATGGCAAGCGATTAATCGCATACAAAATAAAAGTTTTTTTGCATAATATATGTGTGTGTTTTGTGTATATTTATTGTGTATATATAAATACACACACATACAGTATATATTTTGAAAATATTTACATGTATTTACATGTCTATATTTATATTCATATAATTTATTTTATAAATAAATATATTTTATATATAAACATAACCTATTTTTCTGAAATATATACATGCATGTGTGTCTATTTATATACTGTATACATAATAAATATACACAGGACACATACATATATTATGTAAACAAAAACTTTTGGATTTTGAATGCGATTAATCGCGATTAATCGTTTGACAGAACTAAAAAATATATTATATAAACGATTAGTTAAAATGAATCTTTGTAACTGCTAAATCAAATATTATTGATGTTAGTAAGTATGTTACAAGTTTTGTTATACATTTGAGTTTCTTAATTATTATTATTATTATTATTATTATTATTATTATTATTTTATAAAACAAACAATACAAAAATGTAATAATAATCAATAATAATAATAATATAATAAAATATATAAACGATTAGTTAAAATTAATCTTTGTAACTGCTAAATTGAATATTATTGATGTTAGTACGTATGTTACAGGTTTTGTTATACATTTGAGTTTCTTAATTAGTATTGTTATTTATTTAATAAAACAAAGAATACAAAAAAAGTGTAATAATAATATGTAATAAAATACACTTCCTCTTTATGATTGCGCAGCGCGCTCTGATTGGCCGCTCACTCATTTGAGTTCGTTTGCTCTCTCGCTAGTGAAGAGAGCGACGGCGGCGACAGACACTGGAGCGAGGTGGTTCGCAGATGATTAAAACTTTCATTTTTAGAGTAAAATCACCATCACCATCACCTTTGTGAGGCGAGCGAGTTAATCGAGTCAGGATGTCGGCCCAGGCTCAGATGAGAGCTTTGCTGGATCAGCTGATGGGAACGTCGAGGGATGGTGAGTGTTAGCCGCGTGCTAACGGCTCTGACAGGATTTCTGAAGGCCGCGCGCTCAGATTAACCCAAACCAGAATATAATGAGCCAGACAAATATTAAAATCAATGTCTTAAGATATATATCAGAGTCTTAGGATTAGCTAAATGCAGCAGCATTTCCTCTTGAAACGCTTCAGTTTAATGTTTGTGTCCATGAAGGGGAGTAATGACGTCAGTGGGACGACGTCACGGCTCCGTATGCTAAGCTAATGCAATCAGCACCTTTTATCAGAAATCACGATTTAGTTTATTAATTAGTTCATTCTTAACAGAAAGAACTGGTTTACTTAACTACATTTGAGAAGTTAGGCTTACATTTTAGTTCATATACAGACATCCCATTGTGCCAGTATATGTAACCCATGTGTAATTGGTAAAACTACTAAAAATAGTAATGTTATTATTAATAATATTAGTGATAGATCAATATGATGTCAATTAATTAGCTGATATTTTGCATTTTTGACAGCCTTGTCAGTGGATTCTATTGTAAAATATTACAGTGAATATGTATGTGTGTGGCCAGTTGGAAAATATCTTTAGTAAATTAATACTATGAAAATTCAAATATGTATGTTCTTAAATGTATAAAATGTATTTAAAAAGATGAAAATTCATATGTAAAGCCTCCTCTCTAGTTATCAGCTGGGATTTTATATATGGAAAGTAATTTCCCCCAAAATTGATGCAAGCATTAAATCTGAAGGAGCATAGCCAAGAGGAAATATGACTTTTAGATTTTGTGATATGATTTTGATCAGCTCAAGAGGATTTTGCTTAAGATGAGTAAACAACAGAAGGGACTTGAGCAGATGCACTTGAATTTGTTAAATTGAGTTTTACTGGCTGTAAGAAATCTCACCCTCCGTGTGAATGAAGCGACTGTCTGTGTGAATGCTGAGATGAATTCATATGCTTCCCGTACATTTGTTTCATACAGACTGAACAATTGTGGCCCCTTTATTCTATTCATTAAGGTTCAGTGTATGTTTGCCAGCCTACATCTGCAAGGGAGTTGCAGAAAAGCCTCATGTTCATCGAGCCGTGAGTCACCAATGCTTTTTAAAGCTGTTATGAATATGAAAAAACAATACTGTTTACTTTCCAGCAGTAACTGTTTTACACATCACGCTAGTTGGTAACGTAAGAGTGAGCAGAGAGGATACGAAGCTTCTGCTCAGGCGGATGTAGTTCACTGATGCTGTGCCTGAGCGGCTTTCCTCAAATCTAATGTAAAAAAAAAGATAAAATAAAGGAAAGAGAAATCAAATTCCTCCGCCGACGTCTTCACTTTTATTCTTCTGTATCATTCCCAACTTCCTCATTACAGGTTTGGGCAAGAAAAGCTTTTCCCTTTAAACTTTTAGAGGCTTGGACCGCAGGAGGGGTTCTGAATGGGAGAGACCTCGCAGTGTGTATCAATTAACCTTTCACTTTAGTTTTCAATGTCTTATTTCAACTTGGTCAACTTTGGTTTAAAATGCACATTAGATTATGCAGCATTTCTACATGTACTCATGAGGGATAGTGCTATTAATGAGTACAAGATGGCTCTCTGAAACACGACATCCCTCTCTGATCTGCTATCCCATACACCTTTGCACTCAATTGGCAGTTATAAAACCATAGATGCATCATGCAAACTAGGGCTGGGTGATATAATGCATTTAGTGTGTGTGTGTGGTGGTGTTTTTTCTGGCTTTATAATGTTTCGCAACATCTTGAATAGCAGTACAGTAATTTTAATCCTTATATTTTAACCATTCAACTTCCCAAACGTAGTGTTTCTGATTTAAACTTCACTTGCACATGTTAATTTTCATGTATGTATTGATTTTGTAATAAATTTAGTTATGCTATGCTTGTTATATTGGTGCATATAAATTAAATCTCTTGTGATAGTTTTTAAGGAATCATTTATAACTAGATTATATCTTAAAAGGCAGAAAAATATCTATATATATATATATATATATATATATATAATGTTTTAGCTACATCACCCAGTCCTAATGCTCACTGTAGAAAACATCAGTCCATTTATATGGTGGCTGTACAGAATAAATAACTAATAATAACAGGGACTGCTAGCCTCTTGGTTTGGTCCGTGATCAGACGCTACCTCTTTATTTTTAGACATTCACATTGAGGAGCCAGTTAAAGAAAGCGGCCTTGGGTCTGTGGAAGTTAAATATCTCCAATCTACATCAACAAAAAGCCTTTACTTTCCTGTGTAATACAGTTTATGTCTGACACTGTCAAACACACGCTCAGTATATGTCAGAACTCATAATTTCACCGCAGTGACAGGCAGGTGTGTGACCCTTGGCCGCAAAGTTAGCAGTGTGTAGTGGACGGAGTGTGTGTGTGTGTGAGACATGTGCGAGTATGTGTGTGGTCTCATTCAATGTCTGTTATGTGCTGTGTCCTTACAGGAGATGAGTCGAGACAGCGGGTTAAATTCACAGACGAGCGCGTCTGCAAGTCGCACCTGCTCAACTGCTGCCCGCATGACATCCTCTCTGGAACGGTGAGGGAAAACATATTACCACAGTCGATGATGAGTGTTTTTGCAGCATATTGATGATGTATTTGTCTCTGCGGTTTGTTTGTAGCGCATGGACCTTGGCGAATGCTCTAAGATCCATGACCTGGCGCTGAGAGCAGACTATGAGATCGCGTCTAAAGAGAGAGACCTGTTCTTCGAACTGGATGTAAGTGAATCTGTATTGAGTCGAGCTCATCTGCTAGTGTTTTCAATGAATTTGCAGCAAAGGCTTTTTAAATTCTGATGCTGAATCTGTGTTGTGCAGGCGGTGGATCACCTGGAGTCGTTTATTGCCGACTGTGACCGCAGGACTGAATTGGCCAAGAAGCG
The DNA here is from genome assembly GCA_021397915.2 of Tor tambroides. Classification (NCBI taxonomy): domain Eukaryota; kingdom Metazoa; phylum Chordata; class Actinopteri; order Cypriniformes; family Cyprinidae; genus Tor; species Tor tambroides. The sequence continues at coordinate 93,827 of JAFVLL020015384.1, forward strand.
TCTCGCTGAGACACAGGAAGAGATCAGCGCTGAGGTGGCCGCAAAGGTATGAATTGTGGAAAAATTAAGTAACTTAAATTTTAAAAAGTTTTGTTACTATAACAGCCCTGGTTATTATAACCCTGGATGTTTAAAAACACACGGTTAAACAAAAAGTCAATAAATGCATGATTTGTTTACCAAGTCGGTGTGTAATCACTGTAAATATATTGTGATCTCAGTACTGACCAGATCGATCATTATTATGATTTTTGGCACGATTAAGTCTTTTCTCAAGTCAGTTTATGAATAATCTGATCTTTTGTGTGCAAATAAAAGGAGAAAATTTTAATAAGATGAGATGTTGTGTATTCAAGCCCCTATGGAATTGTGTGATCTGTGTCTCATTTACCTTGTATGCTTGGTTGGCAGGCAGAAAAGGTTCACGAGTTGAACGAGGAGATCGGGAAGCTGCTGGCGAAGGCTGAACAGCTCGGCGCTGAGGGGAATGTGGATGAAGCCCAGACAGTTCTACAGGAGGTTGAGAAAGTCCGAACTAAGAAGAAGGATGCAGAGGTTCGTCAACATACTATATTATTTATTTGCAAGCTGTCACATTTAACTGATTCAAAATGTGATGTTACCCTTTTCATTTTTTACAGTCTTATCTCTCTCTTACTCTAGTGTGAGTTTGTAGTGTTTTCTGCATGTTTTTCTGACATGGCAATAAATAAATAAAAATAAATAACTATTACTAGCATTATTTGCTCTGTTTTATTTACAGGAAGAGTACAGGAACTCTATGCCTGCCTCCAGTTTCCAGCAGCAGAAGTTGCGTGTCTGTGAGGTTTGCTCTGCCTATCTTGGTCTCCATGACAATGACCGGCGTCTCGCTGACCACTTTGGCGGCAAACTGCACCTGGGCTTCATCCAGATCAGAGAGAAGCTGGAACAGCTGAAGGTAACGGGTTGGCCCAAATCAGGTGCTGGTGGGGGGTGTCACTGGTTTTGAATAGTAATTGACAGTGCAGCATTTTTTTCTCTACAGAAAACTGTGCAGGACAAACAGGAGAGAAGGAACCAGGAGCGACTGAGGAGAAGGGAAGAGCGGGAGAGAGAGGAGAGGATGAAAAAACGGTGAGAATATTTTAAACACATTTTGATGTGACCTGGTGCATTTCTAAGTTTCTTAATTTTTGTGTAATATACTGTAGAATTTTGCCTATTTATTTTTATTTATTGTTTTTATATTGTTTTTTTTTTTTGTGTTAAAATATTTAAAATTCAAAGACATCACCTGTTAAAATCATTAGATTTGAGAATGTTTTATGCACATTTTCATGTGATCTCGTGCATTTCTACGATACAAAATTTTTGTAAAAAAAAGTCTGGTTTGCTAATTTATTTTCATATGATATTTAAATGTATGTAAATTATTATTAATATTTATCATTAATAATTAAATGTGTACTTTTTATCTACTTGTTTTTGTTTTTCAGTTTTTAAAGTTCAAGGAAACCCACTGTTAAAAAGACAAATGTGTTTATTTAAAGATTTAATAAATGCACGAAGTTTCCAAAGTCAGTGAGTAGTCAGTTTAAATAATAGTGATTGCGGTATTGACCAAAATAATTGTTATTGTCTGGTTTTCCCTGTAGGACTAAGTCACGCAGCCGAGAACGCAAGAGGTCAGTTGCTCATTCACTTGATCATTCAGCATTTATTTTCAGGTCTATTATGTCAGTTATTAAAACAAACATGCAAATCAAGGTCTGAGATTAAGTCAAAGAACATTGTGCTACGTAAGAATATTAAATGGTTTCAACAGTTATGGAAATGTCAGGGCATTTAAAAAATTGGAACTTTGAGGGAATTAAAAAAACCTTGAAACAATTTGAATTTCTATAGTAGATTTTTCTATGCTCTGCTCTAAGATATCTCATTGGCTATAAACTGCTTTTAGGTTTACATGTTAAATGTCCTCAAAAAGCCATAGCAATGGCAGATGTTAGCAAATTGTTCTTTTGGATGTTGAACTAGTGTGCATATTAATCTTAATGAATCTTTATCAAATCAGCCTAAATCAAAATAAAATCCATATCTTATAATTGCATATGACTAAAAAGATCATAGAAAATAGGCTTTTATTGTAACATTGGACATTTCTCTAATCTCATGCATGTAGCAGTTGTTCATATTTGTCTTCCTGTTTGTCGTGTTTCTAGGTCTCGTTCTCGCGAGCGCGATCGAGAGCGCAGACGCCGACGTTCCCGCTCCGCATCGCGAGAGAAGCGCCGTTCCCGTTCTCGCTCCAAAGAGCGCGACAGACGCCGGCGGCACCGATCTCGATCCAGATCTCGCTCGCGCCACAGCCGAGAACACTCACACAAGTAATAACAATTAATCCTCTTCCTCTCTCGTTCATATAAAGCTTTGAAAAGCCTGAGTTGTGGTTTATTATAGTTTCTGAAATTAATTTTTGCTGGGGTTTTTTTAAATGGAAAATTGTTCTTAAATATCTTTTTTAGTTTCTGTTTTAAGTGAATGCATCAAGTATGGTTTTCACCATTAAAATAAGCAAGAATGGAATTTAAAAGCAAACAAACCCTCCAGATCTTGTAGTAACGGTTGACTGATTGTGTCTAGGTCTTCACGGGACCGTGATCGCGAGAGGGACAGCAAGCGCAGTTCATCTGAGCGGAGATCAGACGGGCTGAACGGGAGGACGGAGTCTCGCCGTCACGATGACAGAGAGGCCGGAGAGATCTGAATCATCTCACTCTACCATAACAAACACACAGCGCACTCTCATACATATACCCACTTTTTTATTTATCATGTTTGCTTCGTCCGTAGTAAACTGCCCATGCCCTGTTTCATTACAGTCTTTGTAGTCTTTAATATCTCAGTCCAGTGAGACTTAAACCTGTCGGATTCACTGTCAAATGTTGAAATGACAATTGTGTGTGGAGATTTAGTTGGTTTCTTTTCTCAAAAGTATGTACTGCCACTTTTTTGCCCCTCCATAATGTCTGTTATTTTTGGGATTGGGATTTTATTTTGTACTGTTTGTCCTGAGTGGATGTGTGCATGTTTTGCTGAAGGCTGTTCTGAGGTCAGTTTAAACGCCCTTTCTTTAAATATAGCTGCAGTATTTCCCCATAGAGACAGAGAGAGACTCTCTTTGTATTGGTAGCAGAGGCGTAGGAGTTTAATAAATCTAAACGAGTGAATCCGTCATGGCGTATTGTTTCAGATTTACTATGTACATGAACTTTTATAAGGCTGTTTTGATTTCATGTTGTCCTTATCAAAGTGCATTAAATGGTTTTATGACTTTAAATGGTGTTTGTCATTAATGAGAGAACTTATACATGTTCAGTTTATCAGTTGAAAAAGTCACTAACAGTTTGGTCCTTTTTATAATAATTAAGCCGAGTGTTAATGTATTAAAAATCAAACCTATTTATTCCTTTAGCCTGTAAATTTGATATGCAATAGACATTTATAAATACTTTACAAATATTTTTGCCGTAGTTACAGTTAAGTGGGTTAAGGCTAGACTGTATACAGGTTCGTCTACTGGGCATGCGCACATCAATATAGCGTAATATTTGTCGCACTGTACAACAATAATTACTGTTTTTGAATTTTTGTAAGAGGTAGGTTTAGGGTTGGTGTAGATGTAGACTTTAATAAAACACAATCTAATAGGTAGAAAATCTAACATGTCTAACAATATTTTTTTTCCAGTTCATGCCAGGGATTCATATCACTGTACTACCCTGAATTGTTTTTAATTCATAAAGTCAAATCTATAAGTTAGTGTACACTAATAGGAATTTATAATAGGTAAAACAATAATATATATAACAAATATTTTTTATTATCACCACTAGTGCTCCGTTTCTGTACGTCGCCGACAATTGGCGTCATTACGCTGGCAATCGTCACCTCCGGCAACGTCACCGTGACGGCACAGTCAAAACAACCGAAACATGATGCTAGCGTCTCACACCCGCGAGTAAAATGTCGTGTTTTTAGCGATCGCCGATGAAAACGTCGGAGATTTGTCATCTTAATGTCATGATTGTGGCGGACTATGAGTTTGGCAGCGTTTCAATCGGAATAAGGGATCAAAAAGTGATCATAAAAGCACCAGGGTCGCGACCGGTTTGCTAACGACAGGCGTCAGTCCAGCAGTCAAACCCGGTACGCGTGAAATTATCCACATTTTACTTTTAAAATATGAAGTGTAAAGTCAAATGGGCTTCATTAAACTGATTAAAGCGCCTGTAGACGTACAGAGTACAGACGTGTCGGCCACATGTCATTCTATAGAGAGCTTCTCTTCTAATCACCATAAATTTAGATTTAAGAATTATTTTTGACTCGATTTTGTTGATTCAATCTCAGTTTTGGTTAAATGACATGAGTTTTATGTTCACTGTGCTGCTGGAGGAGTTTGAATCATCTGCCACAGCTGTCAGGGGCTGATCAGAGTCCAGATGTGTGTGTTATGTGCATTATGTAGTCTCTATATGAGTGTTATTCCAGTCTATGTGTATGTAGTGTGTATTATTGTAGTCCTGATTTGTAATGTGTTTTATTGAGTGTAAATTGTGTTTCTGAAGTTGATGTGTGTGTGTGTGTGTGTTGTGGTGTGTCCCTGCAGTGAGAGAGGTTTGCTCCAGGCAGGTATCTGGGTCCCCGGGACAGGCCGGTGCTCACCGAAGAGACGGGGAACAGGATCGGTAAGCAGGGGGGAGCGGCCACCGCAGAGTCTGTGGAGAAGATGGCAAGCAGCCCCGAGAAAAGCTCCTCTGCACTGGAGCTCAAGGAGCAGGGCAACCGCCTGTTCCTCAGCCGCAAGTACCAGGAGGCCGTCACCTGCTACAGCAAAGCCATTGTGAGTGGAGCGCAAGTTTGTCCGTTTACAGGAAATTTACAAGCACATCTGAGAGAGAGAAAAAAAAAAAATCTTACTGACACCAAACCTTTGAAATTTGTGAGCCTGGAGCACAAAAGCAGTCTTAAGTCGCTGGGGTATATTTGTAGCAATAGCCAACAATACATTGTATGGGTCAAAATGATCTGTTTTTCTTTTATGCCAAAAATCATTAGGATATTAAGTAAAGATCATGTTCCATGAAGATATTTTGTAAATTTCCTTCTGTAAATATATCAAAACTTCATTTTTGGTTAGTAATATACATTGCTAAGAACTTGATTGGGACAACTTTAAAGGTGATTTTCTCAATATTTAGATTTTTTTGCACCCTCAGATTCCAGATTTTCAAATAGTTGTATCTCAGCCAAATATTGTCCTATCCTAACAAACCATACATCAGTGTAAAGATTATTTATTAAACTTTTAGATGATTTATAAATCTCAATTTAAAAAAATTGACTCTTATGACTGTTTTTACTGGTCCAGGGTCACATTTATATGCACATTTGAGAGAAAAAAAACTTGCTGACATCAAACTTTTGAAAATTTAGAGGAAAAAAAAGTGAAACTTTTGACATTTGATAATTATGACCAGTGACATTGTATTTTGTTGAATAACAAAGTTAATTTGTGTCTATTTGTTAATGAGGAATTTGTAGACACATCAGTATTTTTAGATTTGTAATCTAATTTATAACAATTATTTTAAATTATACAATTCATCCTTTGGGGTGAGATGGCCCATCAGAATTGGAAAAGAAGGCCCCAAGTGGCATTTTGTTACTAGCAGAGCTTGACATTAACACCCGCCAACCTGCCAAACCCACTAGCCACTCTGGCGGGTTGAATTTTATATACAGTAACAGAGCTCGACATTAATGCTTGCCTGGGACAAGCGGATTTTTTGAAGGGGCAAGTGAAAGAAGAGAATTTTACTTGCCTGACCAGACGACTAATCTGATTAAAATATCTAATTGCACCGAAATTTAGTCGAGAATAGTTCTGATTTTATTACATTCGGTGTAAACGGCGATTGATAATGGATAATCAATAACAACAAGGTCGTGCCAGTTGAAGCTCACACAGCCTGTCTATGTGAGAGAATCTCGCGGAGAAATCAAAACAAACAAACGCAATAGAAGACACATAAAAATGTAACTTAGTTTTTATATTTATAACATACAGCCTAGTTAAGCAACATGACACGACCAGGAGAGTGAAGTTTTCCCTGAAAACCATGATTGCAAATTTAACATTTTATACAAGAGTTAAAACCAGTATTTAATATACATTTTAGTTCAGTATTTGAATTTGAATTTATCGAAAGGATATATTGTCAACGTTGACTGTTTTTGCTCCTTTTGGTTAATGAAAATAATTCCAAACAAAGATCACAGCAAAACAGTCGTGCATCTCTGAGCAACACACAGCAGTGTTTTGTTAAATGAATGATTTGCGTTTTTGAATTTTGAATCATTTGAGTCAGTGATTCAGTGGTCCATTCATAGGGACAGGCACTTGCTTCATTCTGGAATGAATCAGCTGTCTGAACAAGTCCTTTGAAGGCATGCTTCAATGACTCATTAATTAAGATTAAGATCACTTGCTGCCACCTACTGGCGGGTTACTTTAATAGTAGCCTATCTTTGCATTTTTTCCAACATTTCATATTTGTATATTAAAAATGTATATATATGTTTTACATTTACATTTAGTTATTTATCAGACGCTTTTATCCAAAGCGACTTACAAATGATATATTTTAAAACAGCGAGCTCACAACATTATTTATGCTGTTATAATTTTGTATGCAGTGTAAATGCATTCATGCTATATTTCAGCTACATTGAACCGTCTGTGTAAATGCGTCTGAATGCCGCTCCAGTCACTTCTGTTTCTTCTGCAGTGGAAAGATCGGTTTTGTAGATAGCCTACTGATTTCATATGATTGGTAACAGCCCTATATTATCTTATTATATGAAGAGAAATTATTAATAAAATGTAAGAATTTGATATGAAAGATGATGCATGCATTTAATATGGTTAGGGAAAAAGCCCTTTAAATAGGTCAAAAATTACCAGGAAATCAGTTTAAATACATTTTTGTATGCCATATTAAGTCATATAAAACGTGATTTCCCAACAACAAAATTGTGGCCAGTGAAAATGCTGAGTGGCTAGTAAATTTGGAAAACCCACTAGCCACAGTGGCCGATGAGCAAAAAAGTTAATGTCAAGCCCTGGTTACTAGTGATATTATTTTTAAATGTAATACTTATTGTAATTAATAGGGTTATTTTTCAATATTTCTGTGAATTAGATGTACATCTCAAACATCTTTGCTTTTCATTAAAACCTAGGCTGATTTAATTTAATCACGCCATTTGAATATGTAAATATTCATTTACCTGTATTTAAGTCATAGACTAAATTTACCTTTCAGATAAACCTCTTTTACTGGGATTCAGCTTTGTCTGTCATCGGTTCATTTCATAACTTTTTTTCGTATTTTTATTCAGTAAGGATGCATTAAATTGATCAAAAGTGACAGCAAAGACATTTCTAATGTTACAAAAGATTACAGCTATATATTCACCAAAAAATGCAATCACTGTGCTCGGTTTAGATGAAATTTCCATGCATGTTTGACATTCAGTAATGCGTTTAACTCATCAAGTGGAGATAGTTTGGATATTCTCACAAAACACAGGTGATTTTTCTAGGAATGATCAGAGTTGTGGTGTACTGAATGTGTGTCTGCTGTGCTGTGTGTAGAATCGTAACCCGTCAGTGGCCGTGTACTACACTAACAGAGCACTATGCTACGTGAAGCTGCAGCAGTACGACAAGGCACTGGCTGACTGTAAACACGCCCTCGAGCTCGACAGCCAATCAGTGAAGGCCCACTTTTTCCTGGGCCAGTGTCAGCTGGAACTGGAGAATTATGAAGAGGCCATCGGCAATCTACAGAGAGGTACACATGGAATTTTGATGGAATTTTGGGAAGAAAAAAAAAAGATTTAAGAAATAAGACACATTTTACACAATTGAATTAGAATTTTGATTGAATGGATTTTTGGGATGCTTTTAATAGTATAGTTCACCCAAAAATGAGAATTTTATCATCATTTGCTCATCCTCGTTGTTCCAAACCTGACTTTCTTTCTTTTGTTGAACACAGATTTAATTATTCTTTTTTTTTAAATTTAATTAATGACACTATTTTGCTCTCTCTTTCTGTGTGTATATATACAGTGCTGGTCCAAAGCAATTTTAGCAGTTCTGCTCACCAAGGCTGCATTTATGTGCTTAAAAAAACAGTAATATTGTAAAATATCATTATAATTTGAAATAACTGTTTTCTATTTGAATATCTTTTAAAATGTAATTTATTCGTGTGATACAAATCTAAATTTTCAGCATCATTACTCCAGTCTCCAGAAATTATTCAAATATGCTGATTTGCTGCTTAAGAAATAATAATTTCGGATTATCATCAATTTTGAGAAAAGTTGTGCGGCTTCATATTTATTCAGATACCATTATATACTATCATTCAGATGCTTTGTGTGTGTGTTTAATAGAATTAATGTTCAAATTAATTAATGTTTTTATTCAGCAAATATGCTTCAAATTGATCAAAAATGACAGTAAAAACATTTTAAATGTTATAAAATATTGTATTTCAAATAAATGCTGTTCTTCTGAACTTTCGATTCATCAAAGAATAGAAGAAAAGATGTTTCCACAAAATATTAAGCAGCAAAACGTGATTTTAACATTGATAATAAGAACCATTATTAATAACTTACCACCAGCAATGATTGAGCAGCAAATCAGCATATGATTAGAATCACTTTCTGCAGCACCAAAATTAACAATTAAAAGCAGTTTTCAGTTGTATGATGTTTGGTGTCATTTGAAGCAGATTTTATGTCTTGTTTTTTGTAATATCAATAATGTACATCATCTGTGCATCCCTAAAAACCATCACAGAAATAATCCAGATATCAGATAGCTGCGGTGTGATGAACTCGCTCTTTGAAACGCTTTTCAGCTTATAACCTGGCGAAGGAACAGCGGTTGAATTTTGGAGACGATATCCCAAGTGCTCTTCGCATTGCCAAGAAGAAACGCTGGAACAGCATAGAAGAGAAACGAATCAGCCAAGAAAACGAGCTGCACGCTTATCTCACCAAACTCATCCTGGCCGAGAAAGAGAGGTGAGGCTCACATCAGCCGGTCATGCGGATCTGTGTACAGAGATCTGTGCTGTAACATCTGTGCTTGTGTTTCAGAGAGCTAGACGACAGAGTCAAGCAGTCAGAGGACAGTCAGAACGGAGGCGAGATCAGCAAGATCAAATCCAAACACGTGAGACACGCATTTAAACACACAAACATCTCTGAACGGTGGGTGTTTGATGAAGTGATGTCATTTCCTGTGCTCTGTGCTGCTCCTGCAGGATAAATATTTGATGGACATGGACGAGCTTTTCTCTCAAGTAGATGAAAAGAGGAAGGTATGGAGAGATCATCTCGAACGCTGTGATAAGCCTCTATCATTGGTCTAAATAGCTGTATATTAAGCATCAGTGTGTTTGATTGGCTGTTGTGCAGAAGCGAGAGATCCCAGATTACCTGTGTGGGAAGATCAGTTTTGAGCTGATGAGAGAGCCCTGCATTACTCCTAGCGGCATAACCTACGATCGCAAGGACATCGAGGAACATCTACAGGTGTGTGCACAAACACACATCGCGTTAGTGATCACGATCATCTCAGTGGCGCGTGTCTGGCTTGTGCAAGAATGCTGCCATTTTTGAGGCGCTCCGATTTCTGCCAGGTTTTTGTGGGTTTTTTTTTTAGTCATGTGACTTTTATGGAAGCCCATTTCCTCCACTTATTAAAAAAAAAAAGAAGGTAATTGTGACTTTTAATCTCACAATTATGACTTTTTTTCTCAGAATTGTGAGATATAAACTCGCAATTGAGTTATAAAGTCCGGTTTTGAGGAGAAAAAAAGACTTCTGTATTCTCAGAATTGCGTATCTCATAATTCTGACTTAACTCGCAATTGCGAGTTCATATCTCACAATTCTGAGGAAAAAAGTCAGAATTGTGAGATAAAAAGTCGCAATTGCCTTTTTATTTTTTATTCAGTAGTGGAAACACGCTTCCATAGACTTTCACTTTAGAGGCATATGAAAATTATGCTATCATTGGCTGAAAAACTACAGATTGGCGAATTACAGCAGTGTTTTTAATATTATTATTATTATTATTATTATTATTATTATAAACACATGTATGTTTTAGTATTTTTAATTTTTTGTCTTTAGTTTTAGTAACTTTAGTACTTCAGTTTAACCTATTTTTTCAGTTAGTTGCCAAAACAATGATCATCTTTTTTATTTAATATTCTATTTTATTTTAGTTCTATTTCAGTTATGTTTGGTGTCTTTACAACATCTATCAGCAGGAGCTCATAGGCTCTAAAAATAATTATATATATATATATATATATATATATGAAGAATTTATTTGCAAAAACAGATAACTCCGTTTTTTTTAATTTTCAAAAATCATGTTTTTTATTATGTTATCATGTTTTTATTGTGTTAGTTAGCTGTTTTTTTTTTTGTTATTTTTTAACCTAGTCAAAAAAAAAACCAACTGCAGTTTGATTGAGATTAATTGGAAAGCACAATGAAAAAAACATGATTTTTGAGAATTGTTAAAAACGGAGTTATCTGTGTTTGCAAATGAACTCTTCATATATATATATATATATATATATATATATATATATATATATATATATATATATATATATTTTTTTTTTCATTTAATTTTAATTCAGGTTTTAGTAAGTTTGTTGTATGTTTAGTGTCATCTTTGTTTTGTAAAAGAATGTCTATTTAGTTTTATGTTAGTTTCAGTTATAGTAATTTTAATACTTCAACTTTTTATTTTTTTTTATTGAATATATATATATATATATATATATATATATATATATATATATATATATATATATATATATATATATATAATTTTATTTTTTTTTCAGTTTTAAGATAATGAAAATGTTTTAGTATAGTTTTTTGTATTTTTTTTTTTATATAGTTTTATTTCAATTTTAGTAATTTATTGGATCTTTTTTTATCTAATAGTGATATTATTGCTTTATTTCTATTAGCAAAAATGTTTTTTTAATAGTTTTAGTTTTTGTTAAATGGCTAAATGGCTGTTAATGGAGAAAGATGCTGTTTGCGGGCAGATGGTGGTTACATCATCTTTTGGACATATTAAAGGTTTTTTTTTTTTTTTTAGCCTTTAGTGAAGAAAACACAAATATTCTCTCTCTCTCTCTCTCTGTGTAGCGTGTTGGCCATTTTGACCCAGTGACCCGCAGCCCGCTGACCCAAGATCAGCTGATCCCCAATCTGGCCATGAAGGAGGTGATCGATGCTTTCATCCAGGAGAACGGCTGGGTGGAGGACTACTGAACACACACACACACACACTCGAGCGGACCGCAGCGGTTTCCTCACACCCAATCGAATCCTCTCCTGTATGTTAATGCACTTTAATCAGTGGAGCTTTGCTGTGGAGTATGTCGCCCGCAGGAGTCACCTGACCCTCTTTCTCGCCTTCTTTCTACTGTCCTTCCTTACCAGACAGAATAATCGCCTCATCCTGCAGGTTTTGTTCGGACACTTGCTTTCAGTCGGAAACATTGGCTGATGTTTGCTGCACATGATGATGCTGTAATTTCCTCATTGAATGTTAAAATAGCAACATTATTGATGACACATCACTAATAATCATTTGTGAAAGAGGAAACTTGCGCAGGTTGGTGTGTGTGTGTTTTTTTGAATCTGTCACTTATGAGATCTATATGCAGAATGAATGCGATTATATGCGAGTGTAAAAAGTTCTAACGTAAGTAGAATGTTTCTAAGATGCTTCTTGAGCTTTTGGTTCTAGCAAGATTTTTTGTAACGAGCGTTAAAACATATATTAAGACATTCATCCATATACTGGCTGCCAATCAATGAAACCGAACTGAGAATCTGTGGCATGCAGATGACATTATCATCATCATTGTTATGGTGTATTATACGTTTAATCTCACTATGTGTGTCTGTGCGTTAGAGCGAGAGGTAAGTGATTATTTCACACTATTGATTTCGTCTTTCCCTTTGGACCTTTGGGGAGTTTTCTGTTTCCTGTCATGAACACACACTTCCTGTTTAGCATCAGTATTTTTCAGAGAGCCCTTGTTAGCCGCTGGACGTCAAACTGTTTGTCCGGCTGGGTTCAGATATTCCCCAAGTGTAACGAGTTTAGGTTGGATGCATGTTCAATAAATGTTATTTTGTTTCTTTTTGTAACACATGGGTTGAGTTGAGGCTTATTCTTTCCAATAGCGTGAAAGTTGAGACCCTACACTAAACTAGGCGTTTGAGAAGTGCCATATGAATTCTCAACCACTAGATGTCGCTGTATTTTAAGAGACAGTTCACCCATAAAATTAAATTCTGCCGTCATTTACTAACCCTCACGTTTTCAAACCTAATGTATTGTTTTTGATTTTCGTTTTTGTGCAAAACACAAAAGATAATTTCTTCATTATTATTATTTTTTTTTTTTAGCTATTCTTTCAAATGCAGGATGCATATGTGGTCAGTGACCAACAGGGGGCAGCAAGAGACAAGCCATTACGAGCATAGAAAACATAAAAGATCATAAATGTAAAACACAGAGGGCTGATCTAAATATTTTACTGATTAGAATTTGCTTTTTGTAAATGGAAAAAAATGCTTGTGATTTTTAAAATGACTAATTTACTGAAAGTGCATGGGGGTGGGGATCCTTTAGCTTAATTGCTGAATGCTGCAAAGTATTCACTGTAAATTATGCAAACAGCACAAACGTTAAGTGACGACGTTGTCATGTTGAGTGCGAATAATGTCCAGTTTAATTGCCATCTTTTTTAAATATGTCAAAGACATTTGTGTTTTAAAATATTTTAAAACCTTTTGTTGTTGAGTGAGTGATAGTGTTTGCGCAGCTGCAGGATCAGTTCAGTCACTGTGACTCTGACTGACCGAGGTTTTTGTACGACTCTTTATCACTGTGTGAACACACCACCACCACTGCTGTG